>CAJQUW010002174.1:0-224764 GCA_907163375.1 Prostheceraeus crozeri | reverse complement strand
AAAACTAGTGATTTACAACCTAGTTTTATGATAGAATAAGTTTGTGAAACCTTTACTTCTACCCATTACCTCTATAGGACTCCTGTGAAGGAAGTTTTCATGAAGCAGCCCTTTGAGATTGTTAACGACAACTGTTTTAGTTGTTTTTTTTTTTTGAAGAGCTCTTTTTAGATAGGAATAGACCTCTTGAGATTGTAAGGGGCCGATAGGATTGAGACCGGCACCCTTAAAGATAAGAGCACGTGGGGCCTTCTTAGATGATGTAGCGCTCTTTAAAATTGTGAACGGTACTATGCAGATTGTTAGGACCATAAAAGACCCTGCAATTTTTAAGGGTGATCAAATTCAAAGCAGATGCTTTCTAAAAATCCGCTTGACTCTTGAGCAGAAGATTCTTCGACAAGGAAGTCAGTGATCCTTTCGTCAATCCTAAGAAACTGGACGAAACGTAGGTAATCAAGGTTTTGAAATATGAAATGAATTTAAGTGGCAATTCTTTGCGAGAAAAGTCGTTATACGTAATTATGGAGTCTGTTTTGAATTGAGTTCTGATTGCTTTGATGCTCTCCAAAACGTGTCTTTCAAAAAGCGTCTGCCAGAAAAATATGAAAGAAAAATCTACTAAAAAGTTTCGGTGACACAAGGGAGTGACGAAAGAATATTTTGTATAATCACTTGTTGCAAAAGCGGCTAAATTTTGGCGAAGACACCAACGAAAATTGAAATCTCGTAAACAGTCGCAGAAGTGACAAGGATTTCTTTTCGTATTGATTTTGCGTTTACGTATGCCATGTCAGCTCAACCTTAATCAAATAGCTGTCATAATCTTGTTTGAAATTCAAAAGTTTTTCTTAGATGTAATTATTTTTTATTATGTTTGAAGTACAGGAGATGAGAGCAAGGTTTGATTTGAATAATTGCCGGAGCTACAAGCACTGATCAAGTTTCTTTAAGCTGAACTGCAAGCGTTTTTGACTTTTTAGCCTCCATCAGTGCAGTAAATCAGCAACTCACTCCACAGACCATCGGTAGGTGGATGTGCTTGGAAATCCGGCAGCTCACCTTCGTGCATGAAGTGCAAACACGAAATAGCAATTTGCATTGATGTTTGCAAATTTTAAATTTTGGAAACGAGCTCTAGAGAATGAGATTTAAACTGCATGTATTTCATTAATTGTAGATGTCTGTATTTCGGATGATGACTTGTTTGCACGTGGGTTACTGATCTTTACAGGTATATTGCACTGATGACGGCTAAAAATCCAGAAACGTTGGTATTTCCCGTAATGGATTGTATCAAATGTTGCTCTCATCTCATTTCAGATTAAATAGTATATTAACTTGCATGGCATCTGTAATGTGTAATATTTGGGCACAATATAGAACTCCGTTTTCTCATAATGAGCAAATGTGATTTTTGGTCGTCAATGTATTCTGTGCGACATTGATTCAAAATCATTTTGTTTATGTAACGTGGCGGGTTCTGAGTGATCATTTCAAAGTTGTTGATGCAATTAGCGGCTGAATGATTAATTTAATTTCTGTAAGTTCATTATGATTCAAAGGAAAGCAGTTGCTAACACTATAACATTTATTTTTTTACCTGCTCACCATTTGCCCGAACGCAATCTAATTCTTCGATCAACAGCGCAAGAGCATATCTCTACGCAATCGCTCGTCGATCTGCAAAAAAACTACGGTGTTTTCAAGTTCATCCAAATGCATAGCATGACTCTGATGCACCATTTCTTAAACGTCCCCAAAAGAAAAAGTCACAGGGCATTGGATCTGATGGTATCAGAAGCCATTCCAAATGCTCCCATGACAGTCAATCCAAGATTTAGGAAAATTGCTGTTTAAATAATTGACGATGGGTCTGTAATAGTGCGCTGGCATTCCATCCTGTATGAAGATATTCCTATCTTTCATGATGTTCGGTATATTTCATACAGCATGGAAAGGAAGATTTTACCACACATTCTCCATTTTTTGTAAGAATAATAGCTCTGCCAAAGAAAATGACTTACAGAAATGCCTGCCCAAGCATTTCGACCGAGCTGACCATGGATTTTGTATGGAGACATCTGCCTTGACCAGACCGCCTGCTGAAGCAGTCTTCCAAACGTCGAACAGCTGAACAGCAATTTCCTAGTGGTTTCATGAAAATTCTTCACAATAAAGACGGAATCTTGCACCGTGTGACGTCATGGCACGATTAATAGAAAATGACAAAGCTGCACGAGAATTTTGCATTATAAATTTGATGAAAAATTTTTGAACGAAATGAAGACAGTTGTCTTTTAAAAAGTTAAGTAAAATCATCCATAGGCCTACATATAGATTATTCGATAATGTGCAGTCTTAATATCGAGCTGAAATCGTCAATCGTTCAATAACTTCATGCTGATTTTGCATTGGGGGCAGGTAGAGGGGTATTTGTAGCACACTATATCTAACCTTCGAAAACGGTTCTCCTGAAATAGTGACTGTTCTAGTTAGAGCACCGTGTTGAAACTGATGATTGAATGAACATCAGTAATCATTTTATGCATTTACTTGCTAACTGTGAGGATTCAGAAGCATCTTTATTAGAACAGACCCAACTGCTGCTTGAACGCTTTCAAAACTTACCGGGTTGTGTGATATCGAATGATCGTAAGTTTCTTACTATGCCTATTCCGATTTGACTTTCCGGTTTTTATTTTTGATAAGAGTGGCAGCCCTATGTGTGTCGGAGTTGGGAAGAAATATCAAAAATCAGTGGCGGCTTATAACATTTGGTACACCTAGGTTGACTGAATCCTGGATTCTGACGTTCCTAAAATGACATCCATTCCGTGATCTTGGGATTATGATCCCGAGGAGAAATAAATCACGAGAGTTCATTAGAGCCTACTCACGCTGCTTTTGTTGGTGTCAAGACAAGCCGCCACTGCCGAACATGATTTACATGTAGTTCTATCTATAACAAGAAGCGATAAACATGAATTAAGTTGAGTTCTTAAAGTCTAATCATGATCGCAGGTACATGTACAATGCAATGAAAATATTGGGGCCTTATCCCTTAAATCAGATTTTTTCAATTGCAAATTGCTAATAGTAGATTGATCTAGTCAGATGACATCAATTTTACGAAATTTAGTGCGTTTGAATTGGAAAATATAATCTTAAAAAACCTAAAAAATATTTTCGCTGGTAGTGGGAGGCCTGTAATATATTCCACAAGAAACGGTGGCTGTGACCAAAAATGATGAGCCTTGGATGACGCCATACCTCAGAAGTTAGATAACTAAACATTGTAATGCCTTTAGAGCGAGCACTAGAACATTCAGCACAATGGATCTCATCTGCGAGTTTCGACCCCTTCCTCTGAACTCGCTTGCCTGGGTGACGGAGTCCACTAAGGATTGTCAATCATTGTCTGTTGCTGGGTGAAAGCTTTGCACAGTTCCATGTCCGCGCAGATGATCTCGTCGCTATTTCAATCAAATCATTCTCTGCTTTCGTGACTTTTCTCTCTAATCCTAAGCTCTTCAAAAAACGTACCATCGAGTGTCCGACAAAGCTGCGGCAACCGCCATCTACTAGTCTGGCAGCCAGAACGCGTTTCTGCAGGGAAAGAAGCCGAAAGTGAGACTTTCACAGAATGATGTACACCTTATGCCTACTACGAATGTGCGCGTCTGCCGAGTTCCAGAGAGTTCTTCTTCTTTCCAGACAGGATAAAAGAAAAACACATGTAAATCCAATGGGACGCAGATTACAGTTTTCGTTAAAATGAAATTTTCTATGCTTTCTCTGATTAAACGAAAAGTACTAAGCCCATAGTCACATTTTTTGGCATGCAATGTCTTCAGGTCATTTTCTTTCATTTTCACGCACCCCTGTCTATAAAGCGAAACACATTTAGATTCGGCGAACCTCTTAGTGTCGGCAAATACCAACATGTTGGCCCACTTCATCCACATTGAACCACATTCTCACATACATAGTCGATCAGATGGATGATAATAGCACATGCACATCATAGGAAATGACCTGAAGACGTTACATACCAAAATATGTGACTATGGTCTTAGTGCTTTTCGTTTAATAATAGAAAACATAGGAAATTTCATTTTAAAGAAAAACTACAATCTGAGTCCCATTGGATTTACATTTGTTTTTCTTTGATCCTGTCTGGAAAGAAGAGGAACTCTCTAGAACTCGGCAGACGTGCAGATTCGTAGTAGGCATAGGGTGTACATCATTCTGTGAAAGTCTCACTTTCGGCCTCTTTCCCTGCAGAAACTCGTTCTGGCTGCCGGTCGATATGCCGGCCATATATTGATCGTCCATCCTTTCCTTCTACACTTCCACCAGCTTTTCATATCTATTCGTCTTTCTCTCATGCGCCTCCTCTAGTCGATCCTCCCACGGCACTGTCAGCTCCTAAAACATGTACACTCTGTGATGTCGACCACCAGTGAATGACAAGTTCACGAAAATTTTGAACGGCATTTGTTCATGAAGTAGTTCAATTGAATGGCGTTCAGTCCCACTGTTGAATACATGATCAGATCTAGACGTAGTTGTGTCACTACTACCACCTCCGCCCGAAATTTGAAACCGCCAGCACGTCACATGACACGACCCACTCCTTCGCACGACTCAACCGACTCGAACTTCGTACTGCTTTTCGCTTCTTCGGTAACTCTTCGTCATCCTTCTCAAATTCAATTTCTTGGGTTAGTCTATGATCAAACTAGGTTGTAAATCTCTAGTTTTCACAGAAAATGGCCTATTTCTTACAAGTTTACTAAATTTATGCACACTCAACGACATGGAACCTATATAAAATGGTCATGGAATCCTTCACAGGTGTCCTACAGAGGCAATGGGTAGCAGCAAACGTTTTACAAACTTTGTCTATGATCAAACTAGGTTGTAAATCTCTAGTTTTCTAAGAAAAAGGCCTATTTCTTACAAGTTTACTAAATTTATGCACACTCAACGACATGGAACCTTAACCAGATGGTCATGGAATCCTTCACAGGTGTCCTATAGAGGTAATGGGTGGCGGTAAACGTTTTACAAACTTAGTCTATGATCAACCTAGGTTGTGGATCTCTCTAGTTTTCAAAGAAAATTGCCTATTTCTTACAGCTTTTCTAAATTTTTGTATACTCAACGTCCATGAAATCCTTCACAGGTGTCCTACAGAGGTGAAAGACACTGGACAGCAGCAGTAGTGTTTGTGTTTATTATGTTCGTATCACGTTTTTGAGACATGGTCAGTTTTGTGCATATGAAGTTTGATTCTTCTCTTTCTGTGTTAGAGGAAGCCTGATGGATGCAGTTACTGACCTGGTTTCAATGCTTTTGTATGGAGTAGGTGATGCTTCAAGGTAGAATGAAGTACCTTCAGCAATGATGAAAGTTTTTGAAGGTCATGCACTTCGTCGGAGCCATGGAGTACTGTATGGTCGGGGCTATCGTACATGGCTTATTCATTCGACGCAGTCTGAGTAGGCCTTCCACACGCAGTAAGGTATTCATTATTTGTATTCTTTAGTCACTATTCTTGAAAGCTAGACCTTGGCTTTATTGCCCGGTTGTGAACGATGGCTTTTTTAGAAGTTTCCTCTGCAAAGAATATGCCTATATAGCAAACACATTAGGCATATTCACACGATGGAAAAGATTTGACTTCTCATATTGATTTTGATGTTTATGATATGGCAGAGGGCGGGAGGACCATAATTCAATGCGAATGTAAAACCAATTTCAATACTCTCCCGATATGTTTAATGCCAAGTAAAATGAATAAGGAATAAAAATCGCCAGACGTTTCGTGTCCAGACCCTTTGTCAATGGCAGAACACTTAATAATGAATGACTTATGCACTTTTACACTTGTAGCAGAACAGCTCCTGCTGTTTCGTGACGCCTGTTCATGCTTGGCTTGTGCAAGTTGATAATTCGCGCTTCCACCAAACTTGTTTCAACCGAATCATTCAGACATCTCAAATATTCAACGCTAAAATCTTCTATGCTACTGACGTCACAAAATTTGGTGTGATCTGACAAAGCACTTGCACTATTTTTGTTTTTAATACTATTGTAGTGTTCATTATACCTTACATAAAAAGGACGAGAAGTTTTTCCTATGTACTTAGCATTACATTTATTACACGTGAATTGATAAACCACGCAGGTCTTTTCACATTTAAATTTCTCTGGTAGCTGGTTACATACTTTACAATTATCATGTTTTTTTATTGTTGATTTGGTTTTCAAGACATTGCGCAACTTTTTGTTACCGCAACTTACAAACCGCACATTCAATTTATGTTTACGAATTATGTAATTGATTTTTCTTACTAAACTATCACTTATGTAGGGTAACTTTAAAACGCACTTGTCGGTATTGTCTTTGTTATTTTTCCTAGTTGGTCTCTTTGCCATGACAAAATCCTTTTCACTATATCCGTTAGCCTTAAGTGTATTTAGGCATTGCTTTTCCGACTGAGTCACCTTATCTTTACTGAGTGTTTCACTACATCTGTCATGGACGCTCAAAATACTTTGTTTTACGAAATTTGATTTTACACTACTAGGTAGCCAAATGTCCTTCTTTAATGTATTTCCTGAGGCTAGTTCTTTAGTGTACTTTTGATACATAATCTTTTTATTCTCTATCCAAATTGTTAGATCTAAAAAGTTGAGTTTTCTTCTTTCAGGGACTTCAAGAGTAAATCTTACGTTATCGTCCATTGCGTTAAAAGTGTTCTTAATAAATTCGAAATCATTAATATTCTTTTCTAAAGGTCCGATGATCGAGTCATCTATATACCGTTTACAAACAGCATTGTTTAGATTCAATTTTGATTTTATCAATGTCATTGCTTTTTCCTCTACAAAATGCATAAATATGATCGACAGTGGTGGAGCGTAATGAGACCCCATGGGACAACCTTTTATTTGGAGGTAGACTTTATTATTGTGTTCTATTTCATAGTTGTAAGAAACAAACTTCATCATGGTAAGAAATTGCTCAACGCTGATACCTAAACTGTCTATTTTTGACCAATGAGCTTGAGAAAATTCATAAATATTTCGCAAAGCAGTGTCAATTGGAACACTCGGATATAGATTGACAACATCTAATGAAATAAAAACATGATTATCATTAATTTGATCAATAGGTAATGCTTTTAATTCATTCATCAGCTCCAAAGAACTTGATAGATGAGCGGGTACGAAGGAAACTAATTGGTTCAATATTTTCCCACAGAACCAATCTATTTTATTTGTCGGTGTGTTAACTACGGAAGCAATCGGTCTCAACGGGAAAAAATTATTTTCATTTTTATCTTTATGATCCTTTATCAAAGTATAAAAATTGGCAGGCTGAGACCCTGAAACCTGCATACGTTGAATATCTGCATTATTCAATTTATTTCCAAATGCACTCTTGATAATTTTGTTTGCCTGCTTTTCTAGGGATTTATGTTTGCTATTTTGTATTTGTTTGTAGGTGCTGCGATCATTCAGAATATGATCAGTCCTGTCTACGATGTCTTTTATTTTTGTGACACAGAGTCGGTTAGTTTTATCAGTTGCTACTATCGTGAGTTCATTATCGCTAAGAAAAGCTTTGCTAGTTTTTAGTTTGTTAGTAAATTCTCTATAATTACTTTTCTTCTTCGTGAACTCTACTTCTTTTATAACTGACTCTAGCACTTCAGTTTTAAACAACATTAGTTTTACCTCATCTTCATTAGACATAGATAAAGGCAATTTTACGCTATTTCTCTGAAAAGGTATTCTCCAACGAGAATCATCTTGATTAACATTATCTGAAAGTTGGTTTCGCCAGCGGAGACTGTAGGAAAGGCGATCAAGAGCAAGCTCAACATCATTCATAAAATCAGAATTTAAGTTAGGTGGAATGCGATAGTTTGGACATATTGAATTATGGTCCTTCCGCCCTCTGCTCATATGCGGATGATTATCTGTATCGCGGGCTCGCAGCCAGGATTACATGTATGCTGCAGGTGAGCCCCTGTTGTATCGTGACCATAAAGTTAAGTACAGTAATGAGACCGACATGGTTATTCCCAATGATCTGATTGATCTCGTTCAAAAAGGTCCAAACTATCGCATTCCACCTAACTTAAATTCTGATTTTATGAATGATGTTGAGCTTGCTCTTGATCGCCTTTCCTACAGTCTCCGCTGGCGAAACCAACTTTCAGATAATGTTAATCAAGATGATTCTCGTTGGAGAATACCTTTTCAGAGAAATAGCGTAAAATTGCCTTTATCTATGTCTAATGAAGATGAGGTAAAACTAATGTTGTTTAAAACTGAAGTGCTAGAGTCAGTTATAAAAGAAGTAGAGTTCACGAAGAAGAAAAGTAATTATAGAGAATTTACTAACAAACTAAAAACTAGCAAAGCTTTTCTTAGCGATAATGAACTCACGATAGTAGCAACTGATAAAACAACCGACTCTGTGTCACAAAAATAAAAGACATCGTAGACAGGACTGATCATATTCTGAATGATCGCAGCACCTACAAACAAATAAAAAAATAGCAAACATAAATCCCTAGAAAAGCAGGCAAACAAAATTATCAAGAGTGCATTTGGAAATAAATTGAATAATGCAGATATTCAACGTATGCAGGTTTCAGGGTCTCAGCCTGCCAATTTTTATACTTTGATAAAGGATCATAGAGATAATAATGAAAATAATTTTTTCCCGTTGAGAACGATTGCTTCCGTAGTTAACACACCGACAAATAAAATAGATTGGTTCTGTGGGAAAATATTGAACCAATTAGTTTCCTTCGTACCCGCTCATCTATCAAGTTCTTTGGAGCTGATGAATGAATTAAAAGCATTACCTATTGATCAAATTAATGATAATCATGTTTTTATTTCATTAGATGTTGTCAATCTATATCCGAGTGTTCCAATTGACACTGCTTTGCGAAATATTTATGAATTTTCTCAAGCTCATTGGTCAAAAATAGACAGTTTAGGTATCAGCGTTGAGCAATTTCTTACCATGATGAAGTTTGTTTCTTACAACTATGAAATAGAACACAATAATAAAGTCTACCTCCAAATAAAAGGTTGTCCCATGGGGTCTCATTACGCTCCACCACTGTCGATCATATTTATGCATTTTGTAGAGGAAAAAGCAATGACATTGATAAAATCAAAATTGAATCTAAACAATGCTGTTTGTAAACGGTATATAGATGACTCGATCATCGGACCTTTAGAAAAGAATATTAATGATTTCGAATTTATTAAGAACACTTTTAACGCAATGGACGATAACGTAAGATTTACTCTTGAAGTCCCTGAAAGAAGAAAACTCAACTTTTTAGATCTAACAATTTGGATAGAGAATAAAAAGATTATGTATCAAAAGTAGCTACACTAAAGAGCTAGCCTCAGGATATACATTAAAGAAGGACATTTGGCTACCTAGTAGTGTAAAATCAAATTTCGTAAAACAAAGTATTTTGAGCGTCCATGACAGATGTAGTGAAAAACTCAGTAAAGATAAGGTGACTCAGTCGGAAAAGCAATGCTAAATACACTTAAGGCTAACGGATATAGTGAAAAGGATTTTGTCATGGCAAAGAGACCAACTAGGAAAAATAACAAAGACAATACCGACAAGTGCGTTTTAAAGTTACCCTACATAAGTGATAGTTTAGTAAGAAAAATCAATTACATAATTCGTAAACATAAATTGAATGTGCGGTTTGTAAGTTGCGGTAACAAAAAGTTGCGCAATGTCTTGAAAACCAAATCAACCAAAAAAAACATGATAATTGTAAAGTATGTAACCAGCTACCAGAGAAATTTAACTGTGAAAAGACCTGCGTGGTTTATCAATTCACGTGTAATAAATGTGATGCTAAGTACATAGGAAAAACTTCTCGTCCTTTTTATGTAAGGTATAATGAACACTACAATAGTATTAAAAACAAAAATAGTGCAAGTGCTTTGTCAGACCACACCAAAATTTGTGACGTCAGTAGCATAGAAGATTTAGCGTTGAATATTTGAGATGTCTGAATGATTCGGTTGAAACAAGTTTGGTGGAATCGCGACTTATCAACTTGCACAAGCCAAGCATGAACAGGCGTCACGAAACAGCAGGAGCTGTTCTGCTACAAGTGTAAAAGTGCATAAGTCATTCATTATTAAGTGTTCTGCCATTAACAAAGGGTCTGGACCCGAAACGTTTGGCGATTTTTATTCCTTATTCATTTTACTCGGCATCAAACATATCGGGAGAGTACTGAAATTGGTTTTACATTCGCATTGAATTTTGATGTTCTCTAGTTTGTTTGGATATGATACAGAGGGCGTGTTGGATGTGCAGCGTCTGATGGTACCTTACTCCATATAAACAAGTAGTGTTAAATATCTTTGGTACCTTATGTTTCGATCCTGCATCGACAGCTTCTACTTTCACGGAATAAAAGAATATTAGTTAGAAACTTGACATATAACTGAACTGCGGGCGACAGTGCGGACACGGGTAATCATTCGAATATGTCCGCTATGGTGTGGAGACGGAAATGGCCCCACCCAGCTTATATTGATAAACTGACGCGATTGGTTTCAGTCATCGTGACATAAGCGTTATAATAAAGGGATTGTTTATTTTTCAGCATAAATTGTTTGCATAAAATTCTAATCCTATGCTGTGTTCCTAGATTCTACCCGAACTGTGACTTATTTAAGATAAAATCATCAGACAGCAGAAATATCTTCGCATTCAATTGTGATGATAATATATACAGCCATTTGACTTAAAATATTGCAATTTAAATTGTTCATTTTAATAAAGTAACAACAGAGAAACTATTATATTCCTTTTTTTCAAGTTCTTTTTCCTTAGTTCAATTGTCACGACTAACAATATTAGTTATTAAAATAATCGTCAAATTATTCCGAAATGTTGAATGTCACAATGATTGGCTGATGTTCGTGAGCGGTGATTGGCTGATTTTTGAAGTTTACAGATTTACAAGTTTACAAGTTTAAGAAGTTGCTCAGGTTCCTTAACGACTTCCTCAGAATTCGTAGAGCTTATTAGGTGAATGTGATGAAATTCATCTTGTGTAAGACATTTCCTGCATTTTTTCTTTTTAGTCCACTATTGTTTGCTGCTATGCTAATTCATAATCAAAATGTCGCCTTCTTGTGCTTTTCACCTGCTCCATGATGAATCAGGATGTAGAAATCTGAAAAAGTTGTTGTTACTTCATTGCGCAAGCTTCTAGAGATGAGGCAGACTTATTTGTTGCATAAATTCTTCTACAGGAAATGTGAACAGACGCAGTTATCTACTTATATATACTCGGATCATCATGCATGGATATCTCCAATGTCCGATACCTAACTTGATAATCAGACTTCCGGTTGTCTCAATGTTTGATGATATCGAGCAGTTGATTGCATCAGCGGTGGAGGAAGGTGGGTCTTTAGCCCCTCCGCTTGTAAAATGATGGGGCTAATCTTTAATTAGCCCCTCCATTTATTCAATGCTGTGAAAAATGTAAAACTATCCATGATGTGTAATAGAGGAATGGAAGGAAGTGAAGAAAGGAATTTTGCGAAAGTGGCGATCGAGATTATGTTTAGAATATCCCATGTAGACATATCGTTGTGAAATATCGCAGGCTGGCTGTTGCACTAGCTGACGAGTTGAGTTAGGGAAAACCCGATAACGACGTGCATTACCGTCAATCGATGTAAAGATGATCAAAATCTAAGCGTTTTTTGTCTAACTTCCAAAGCGCTAACTAAATGAACACAAATTTCTGTGCAAAGAACAAGTAGGACTTCTACTATACAACAGTGGAGCACAGGAATGTGTATGAGTGTAGGAATGTTTTTTAATACGTCGAAAATGATCATCTTCACTCAATGCAAAGTGTGTAGATGATCAACCTACAGTTTTTAATAAATGATCATCTTTGACGTTTATTGCTGTGAAGATGGTCAGATTTGGAGTTTTTAAAAAAGAACTCGTAATGTCCAGTATCCTTAAGGTAACTAGGGATCGTTTTCGATGAAAAAGATGACACGTTGAAGTCAACTGTATCCACAAAATTACAAAAACAGACCTACAAAATGAGCAGTTGCTGTAAGTTCCGGAGAACTCACTGCAATGATGTTCAAAAATCTTGCTTCATGGAACCATTTGCATGCGTCGCAGTCCACCCAGTCAGTATTTTTCTCGCGAGTCCGGTGTGGGTCGCTTCGGTGACACACACCAATTGCAAATATCACTCTCATCAGCCTTTTTTGGTAGGTCCATCGTTTGGTAGGTGCCAGCGAACTGACCTGTCGGCCTATTGCTTCAGTCACGGGGAGCTAATTTACTGAAGGAAGGCGCTTAAGTACTTGATCTCTATCGAACGGCAAGATGCCACAGGTAGAGAACCCTGATTGGAGGCATGCCGTTCATGAGGCGTTTCAGAATCAATATAAAGATCGTTTTCGGTATACCAGTAGACGCTTGGCGAGCCTCCTTCCTCCATTCCGTGAGGACGGATCGCGAGACCTTCTTCGCCGGACCGGATGCAGCAACTTGGTGCCTGCAACTTGGACGCCGTACTTGGTACTTCTTGGTCCATCCTGCTTCCAATTTTCGCACAAATTCTGGCTTTTATATGCCAGCATAGGTGTCAAATAGTCGCCAGCCACGCTGCCGCAAAACATTACACTGACGGCTTGCTTGGAATTTGTCATTTTTCGCTCCACGCGTCGAAGAACACGCCGCACAGGACACTTCTTCATCCTGGGATTGTCTGTGACATAGGTCTCGTCGTAATTATAGGTGTTTGATGCTTCCGAACCATCAATTTCAACCAAGAGGTTATCGAAATATTTATTGATAGAGGACGCAGTCAGCTGTGCGCGAGAAGGTTCCACGTTGTCCGCAAATCTCGTCGCTAAATTTTGCCGCGCTTTAAACGAGTGGCATCAGTCCCAGCCTGGTAGGTTATCTGTAAACTTCGTCGCAGTGGTCGGGCCAGCAGCGAAAATCTGCGAGAATGTTAAAAAAATGAACTCACTGCGAAAAAAATTGACTTGGTCCTGCGAAAATTTGAAGCCTTGTAATTCTTGAATTTAAATGAAAATATTTTCTCTAATAGAAGAAATACGCCTCCCTCCCTGTCAAAGACGTTCGTCGTTCGGCTTTGTGGTAATTAAAAATCTCTGAATATTAAGAATAATATGTTAGAAATAAACATGCATGCATAGATACGGTATGTAACGAAAACAATCATTGGAAGCCACTACGATGGCAGAGAGAAATGCAACAGGCGCTTTACATAAAATTATTCGGGTTGTAGAGGATCAGGACGCTTTGGCAATAACAAGTTATTCGAAAACCCCGTAAGAATATTAGCCACTCCACCGTATGTAGACCAAGTGAAAATTTCCCTCATTCTGCAATGACAATGGGTAGGTACAAGCTGCTGTTTAGGGCTACAACTGTCAAGTATCAAAAGACAAAAAATGTGCAAATTACGTATTTTTTGATCGATCTTAAGAACGCGTGCAACGCAAGAATTTTCGATACAGACATAGATATAGAGTAAATACACACGAATAAGTATATTTTACATAGCTATTCTATAGTATAGTCAAGGAAGCCTTACAACAATGTAAAGCTTTTTGAAAATTTTTCCAAAGTGTCGCATATCGACCTGGGACCCTGACCAAAGTTTGTTTCATCAAATTTCACTGAACCCCCCCCCGGCAGCCATCTTCTAATTTTGGTTCTAGTGGATGGATTTTGTCTTATAGATACTCGTTTGAAAGAGGAGAAAAAACTGGTCAGTGACATTTTTGTTGCGAGTCAATCGGATCAGCCGTTCAAAAGTTAGAGCTGTTACAAGATTTTGTGACAGACCTCGGATTTCACGAAAAAATCCTAAGTGTCAGAGTGACTTAGTATAGACAAAATTTTGAAAATTTTTCCAAAGTGTCGCATTTCGACCTGGGACCTTTACCAAAACAGTTTCCATCAAATTTCACCGACCTCCCCCCCCGGCACCGATCTTCCAGTTTCGGTTCTAGTGATCGTAGAAATTCGTGCAATAGCTCGTTTAAAAGCTAAGAGTGAGACAAATTCAGTGAAAGAAACGGCTTGTTCATATCTGTCTTCGTTTAGATGTGAGACGCCATTTAAGATTTGGGAGATTGGCGAAAAACGACAGAGTTAGAATTTCCCAAGAAACAGCTCCAGCGGGCGAACGAAGGCTCGGATTAGTAAACGGAGGCCAGATTTGGAATCAGCTTGATGTTATTGTCCAATGAGGATCATCATCTAATGAGAATCAAGCATTTCTATATAAATAGCGAGCCTTCCACAGTGAGAATCATTCCATCGTTGAATCGCACGAGTGACGGACGCACATTTTCTCTCTCTCTCTCTCCATTCTATTATCCAACTAAAATGGTAAGTCGCTACTTCCCTCCCTCTCCTCCCTTGAACGTAAACTTAATATAATCTTTTTCATTTTCAGGCATCTACTCCATCTGCTGCACTAGTAGGACAAAATGGCGGTCAAACGTTACAAGGTTCGCTACGATCAGATCATCTACAACTGAGGCCAGTGGAAGAAACAACCAAAGTACATAATCCTACACCGCTACAGCGTAAATTTAAACAAGTCTTACGTTATGGCGATCATAGCGTAGTACTCCAAACTGGAATGCTCCCTTCCACGGATGTCAAGATAATGCGCAATCAGTATGGGGACTACATACTGATCCCCGTGAGTCCGTACATTCGCCGCCAACTTGATATTATTGAGGAGTACGTGACATTAAATATGGACATTCCTACTCCTCTTGCTCAAGAGTGGAAGGCGAGAGATGACAAGGATACTCCCTATAGAAAGATTTGGGATGGTAATCAAATTTGCCTACCAGTATCACATTGGTGTACTTACTATAAGAAGGATGGAGATCATTCAACATCCATCACATGCGACGAGCTCGGAGAAGGTACTTGGGATATCCTTTTCAAAGTGAATGGGCTATATTATGGTCGGCACAAGGATAATAAAATAGCCTCTCTCTCCATGCATATGGAATCCATCCTATATATTCCAAAACCACCCAACGTGGATGACATAATTGATCAAATCCTTAACAGCAGTGGTACGAAGCGCAAGTCGGAGAAGAATGCTGCATCAAAACGCAAATCAAAGAAGGAGAATTACTAGTCCTTTCCTAACTCTACCCTATGACAATTCGCTTATGTGCTTTGAGTGTCGTAGACGTGGTCTTATTAGATACATTTTACTTCTTCGTTGCCATTCTTCATATCATTTGTGTATTTTGTCGTGAAAAGCATCGATGTAATTCTTCATTTTGTAATATGTTATAGAACGCTTCCTTAGATGTGTAAATTTCCGTTTTAGGCTTTTATCATCATTTTTATGGATTGTGAGGGTGTTATGACTTATACTTTATTAAAGGACAAAAACATACGTTCCCCGATGACAGGGTCCAGTGGTGCAAGCAATAACACAAAGCAGCCCTTAAAAGGGCAAGTTAGGCGTTCACAGTTCGTATAGCAGCGACACAGTTCGGTACTTGACAGCAGCAGGCTTGACTAAGACAACGGAGAGAGAATGAGAGCGCGCTGGTCCTCCAGAGCCAGTTCGTGCGCTGGGCGTGTTGGTGCGTCTCGGCTTGTCGGCGTTGCCGCTCAATCAGCCACGCTAAGCCGGTTCTCGTCTCACGATACGCAAGATATTGGGCGTCGAGCGCTCTTGGGTGGCGCTTTTTAAAGTCAGTTGAGAGGGGAACAATCGATGTCATCCCAGTGTCTTTCGTTGCGGCATGGGTAAGCGCGCGCGGGAGTGAAACTTCACTTGACCTTCGTTGCGGTATGTAAAAGTGATGACGCAGCAGATAATTGAGAAATGAGAATGCGTCACACCTCCAACGCTCTAAATGAATAAATTCAGCGTGAATTTTTATTCAGAGTCAAATCAGTGATCAGTAACAAAACTTCACTGCAGCAACGGCTCGTAGAGGCTGGGTTCCAAACTTGAGGGTATCGGATTGCTTGAAGGGATAGCAGATTTGGAATTGATTGGCAGGACATCGAAGGGCTTGAAGGGATCGTAGGTTTTGAGGT
This sequence comes from Prostheceraeus crozeri, assembly GCA_907163375.1. NCBI lineage: Eukaryota > Metazoa > Platyhelminthes > Polycladida > Euryleptidae > Prostheceraeus > Prostheceraeus crozeri. The sequence goes on along the minus strand of CAJQUW010002174.1, from coordinate 208,572 downwards.
AGCAGCAGCTTGAGTCCATGCCTGCCTTTAAAGACATGCGCGAGAAAGGCAGTCGGCAACCACATTGTCTCGTCCTCGTATATGCTTGATGTCGAGGTCAAAGTCTTGAATACTGAGACTCCATCTTAGGATCCGCATATTCCTATCCTTCATTTTGTCCATAAACACAATTGGGTTATGATCGGTAAGAACGACAGTCCGAAACGCAGCAGTACTCAAGTATACAGAAAAGTGTTTTAGCGCTGAGATCAAGCCATATGCTTCCTTTTCTATAGTTGAATAACGTTTTTGGTGCCTATCAAATTTTTTTGAAAAGTAAGACACCTCGTTATGATTCTGTGATAAGATGGCTCCAACTCCTAAATCACTTGCATCTACAGTAAGGATAAACGGTTTTTTCATATCAGGAGACTTTAATACAGGAGGAGACGTTAACAACATCTTAATATTCTGGAATGATTTTTCGCATTCGTCAGTCCATAGAAATTCAACCTTAGCACTGGTTAGGTTAGTAAGTGGCGAAGCAACTTGAGAAAAATTTCTACAAAAACGTCTGTAGAATCCAGCCATGCCTAAGAAACGCCTTAACTCTCGTTTAGTAGTAGGACGAGTGAAGTTACAGATTGATTCAACTTTTGATTCAATAGGTTTAACTGAACCATATCCTACTTCGTGACCGAGGTATTGAACTAGTGCTTTTCCAAACTCACACTTTTTCAAGTTGATAGTAAGGTTGGCGGAATTTAGTCTAATCATCTAATTTTCGATTTGATTAACATGATTGTCCCATGAGGAACTGAAAATGACTAAATCATCAAGGTAAGCAGCACAACCTTCTAATCCGTTAATAATTTGGCTAACAAGACGTTGGAAAGTAGCAGCTGAATTTCGCATTCCAAAGGCCATTACTCGGTATTGCCAAAGACCATCAGGAGTGGCAAAGGCTGAACAACGCTTGGCTCTATCGGTTAACGGTACTTGCCAAAAGCCTTTCATTAAATCAAGTTTTGAAATATATTGAGCATTACCGATCATGTCAATACAGTCGTCTATTCTAGCCATAGGGAAGTTATCAGGTATAGTCAGAGCATTTAGTTTACGGTAGTCGGTACAGTAGCGACTCGAACCATCACTCTTGGGCACAAGTATACAGGGTGAAGACCACTCACTTGTACTCGGCTCAATGATATCGTTTTCAATCATATACTGGATCTCTTGTTTCATTAATTTCATTTTCTCGAAATTTACTCTGTAAGGATGCTGTCGTATAGGTTTCGCGTTGTTAGTCTCGACATCATGCATTATCAGATTCGTGACTTTAGGGCTGTTACTAAATAAGTCTTTGTATTTTTCTATCAATGAAATGATATCACATTTTTTATTATCTTCAAGATGGGAGAGATAATTATCTAAGTCGCTCAGAATGATAGAATTATCTAATTTCAGTGGAGGAATTATGTCAGTAAAATCCTCTTTGTCATATTGAGGTATATCAGTTATCTCGCTTTTGGCAAGGACTTGTACTGGTTTTGGTTCACTTTCCAAATCTCTTTCGTGATACTTTTTTAACATATTGATGTGACAGACACGAGATTTCTTTTTGCGATCGGGAGTTTCTACGACGTAATCGAGATTGCTCAATTTCTGTTTTATAAGGCAAGGGCCATAATATCGCGCTTGTAATGGGTCTCCTTGAATTGGCAAATAAACCAATACTTTGTCTCCCGGAGAAAAACGTCTTTCGGAAGAACTTTTGTCGTATCTGAATTTCATTTTCTTTTGTGATTCAGCAAGATTTTTACGCGCTAAGTCTCGGACTTCGTGAAGTCGTTTCCTAAAATCGGAAACGTATTCAAGTAAACTGCTTGATTCAGCATGGTCAGTTTTTAGCCATGTTTCTTTAAGCATTTTCAATGGACCACGAACTTCGTGACCAAATACTAAATCAAAAGGACTGAATCCTAAAGATTCCTGGACAGTCTCTCGAGCAGCAAAAAGCACTAAAGGAACACCCTGACTCCAATTTCGGTCATTTTCATGGCAATATGTTCTTAGCATATTCTTTAGGGTTTGGTGAAATCGTTCGAGAGCTCCTTGAGACTGAGGGTGATACGCACTAGAAACAGAATGAGTTATATTAAGCTCATATAAAACTTGCTTAAAGACTTTCGAAGTAAAATTACTTCCTTGATCGCTTTGTACGGTTCTTGGTAAACCAAATAATGAGAAAAATTTGATCAAAGCGTCTATCACTGTCCTAGCAGTAATGTTTCTCAGTGGAATAGCTTCTGAGAAGCGTGTCGCAGAGCACATAATAGTGAGCAAGTATTGAAAACCGCGTTTACATTTTGGCAGAGGCCCTACACAGTCAATAATAACGCGACTAAACGGCTCATCAAAGGCCGGAATGGGTTGGAGAGGTGCTTTATCGGGTTTTGAGTTTGGTTTGCCAACAATTTGACAGGTATCGCAACTTTTGCAATAATTAGAAACGTCTGACATAATCCCTGGCCAAAAGAAGTGTTTCATTATTCGAAATCTTGTTTTTCTGACACCTAAATGTCCAGCCATGGGATGATCATGTGCCAAACTGATAATTTCTTTGCGATATGGAGTAGGTACGACAATTTGATTAATTACTTTCCAGTCCTCATCAGCAGGTGCATCAATAGGACGCCACTTGATAACACATTGATAACACCGACTTTTATCGGTCCATTGATAAGATCAGATTTCACGTGCAGTTTGTGCAGAGGCACTGAAACGCGCCCCGTAACACCTTTTATGGGAACTGTTGACTGAAGGAAAGTATTATCGGACACAGGAACAACTCCTTCAACAAGTAATGACTGATAGCAGGCTGAGTCTCGCCATATCTTTATGGGAATTTGACTATTTGTGTCAATACCTATGGAACCAAACGTGGTAAAGGCTTTTTCACCTTGCTCAATTAATAATTCCTCACTACTTTTTGACACTTGTAATTCCTTAGCATCTTTCGATTTCTGAAATTCAGTACCTTTATTATGATCAGTTATTGTAATTGCAACTTGTTTAGTGGAAGATCTTTCTTCCTTACGTTTGAGAACCCAACAATCAGTCACACGGTGACCTCTCTTTTTGCAATATTTGCATTCTATTGCTTTTCCTGTCAGTTTCTTTATATCACTCACAACAGGTGGTGATGTAATAATTTCGTGTTCCCCTTTATTGAAAATTTTCTGGGGCTTCTGGTCTGCCAATTTGTGAGTCAAATCATACTGATCTGCCGCTCTTGCGGCATCTTGCAGACTAGTTAAATTTCTCTCATTGAGATACGCTCTGATGTTGGTTCCAGTACAATTTTTGAACTGCTCTATAAGGATAATCTGTCTTAGAGAATCAAATGTTTGAACATTTGCTGAAGAGCACCATTTATCAAAAAGAATTTCTTGCTCTTTTGCGAAATCGAGATAACTACTTCCTACATCTTTTCTTTTGTTTCTGAATTTTTGACGATAGGCTTCAGGAACCTTTTCGTAAGCTTGTAGTATCTCTAATTTTACGACATCATAATCCTTAGCGCTGAAATCTGACAACGCAACGTAGACTTTTTGAGCCTTTCCAGTGAGAGCTGTCTGTAGCAATAAGGGCCATTTTTCTTTTGGCCATTTTGAAGCAATAGCTACACGTTCAAAATTTTGGAAAAATATTTCAACGTCATTTTCGTTAAATTTAGGAACCAATCGAATTTGTGTAGCCAAATCTACATCAGAATTTTTAGAAGCGTATGCGTGTTCGAGTCTCAGTTTTTCCAATGTTAATTGCTGCTGCATTTTCATTTCCTCAAGTTTCAATTTAAACTCTTGCTCAATACGAATTTTTTCAAGTTCAAGAATATGCCTTTCATTTTTGCTTTGATCTGTATCGTTAGTAGTGCTACTGTTTTCTGAATTTGTTTCGCCAATATTGAAATGAGTCATTATAGCGTTCATAATCATGTCTTTGCGCATCGATACGGTTACTTCAATGTCAAAATGTTTACTAACTTCAATTAATCGAGCCTTAGTACAAGACCTAAGCTGATCGATAGTAGGATTTTCTTGAATTTGTTTGATTAACTCTTCAACAGAATCCATTTTTAAGGATGTTAGTAAAAATACACTTAGAAGCGAGAGTAATTTCTTAAGTTACACACTTGACGCAACTGACGAATGATATAAACTTAAAATACTAATAGTATTTAATAATAACTCTAACTCAGAAACAATATGACTGAAAACTTGCGCTTACTCAAACACTACCACGCTCAGGACTATCGATCCTATCCCGGCTGAGCCCCCAATTATGTTATGACTTATACTTTATTAAAGGACAAAAACATACGTTCCCCGATGACAGGGTCCAGTGGTACAAGCAATAACACAAAGCAGCCCTTAAAAGGGCAAGTTAGGCGTTCACAGTTCGTATAGCAGCGACACAGTTCGGTACTTGACAGCAGCAGGCTTGACTAAGACAACGGGAGAGAGAATGAGGATAGGCTTCAGGAACCTTTTCGTAAGCTTGTAGTATCTCTAATTTTACGACATCATAATCCTTAGCGCTGAAATCTGACAACGCAACGTAGACTTTTTGGGACCTCGCGAGTGGTCCCGGGTTCGTATCCCGGCTGAGCCCCCCTATCATGTTATGACTTGTACTTTATTAAAGGACAAAAACATACGTTCCCCGATGACAGGGTCCAGTGGTACAAGCAATCCTTCACAGCAATCCTACAAAGCAGCCCTTAAAAGGGCAAGTTAGGCGTTCACAGTTCGTATAGCAGCGACACAGTTCGGTACTTGACAGCAGCAGGCTTGACTAAGACAACGGGAGAGAGAATGAGAGCGCGCTGGTCCTCCAGAGCCAGTTCGTGCGCTGGGCGTGTTGGTGCGTCTCGGCTTGTCGGCGTTGCCGCTCAATCAGCCACGCTAAGCCGGTTCTCGTCTCACGATACGCAAGATATTGGGCGTCGAGCGCTCTTGGGTGGCGCTTTTTAAAGTCAGTTGAGAGGGGAACAATCGATGTCATCCCAGTGTCTTTCGTTGCGGCATGGGTAAGCGCGCGCGGGAGTGAAACTTCACTTGACCTTCGTTGCGGTATGTAAATGTGATGACGCAGCAGATAATTGAGAAATGAGAATGCGTCACAGAGGGTGAACCTGTACAGGAGCTCAGTGCTATTGCTATGAACAATTGGACATATCAGATTGTTAGTGTCTATCATCAACATGCCAACTGCGATCCCAATGTTGATCAATGGGCGAGAAAACACATTCATGGACTTAATCTGAAATATTTGCAACACTACGGCTTTTCTTGTGACAGTGCTCTTCTTATTGACTTTAAACGATGGTTAGCTGCTTTCAATGTTATACGCATCTTTTGTAATAATCCTGGTAAGGAGAGGAAAGTATTTCCCAATCTAATCATTGATGATATTTTGCTCCCGCCTTGGGATGGTAGAGTGAATCAACATTATCATGAAGTCACGAAACGTTTTAAGGATTTGTCTGTTCCTATTTTGTCTGTTCGTTGTAGTAGCTACGTTCATAACCAATGCTTCTTTCCTCCTTACCTCAACACAGCCAAAGTCCTGTATGGTTATCATTGCTCGCTGTATGATAGTTACCAGCTGTATCTATTTTATCTCTTTCAAACCATTGATTTATAATGCATGCTTGTTACAGTTTTTCAATAAATGTTACTATGAGAAGAGTTGTTGTTTTCATGCAATGGATGGGTTAGATAAAGGGCGATCATGTCGTTCTCAAACGACTGCGGAACATTACATTTTCATAGGCAAAGTTTAAAAGGAGCTGTTCAAGATTATGTGATAAATTTTCATAAAGATGAGACCGACATCGAAGCAGTGGTCGATGATGCTAGCACTCTATTTCTAGAGTTAATGAATACATTCTCTGATAGCATTGTCATGGCGCGATTAGTTGCGAAAATTAAGTTTAGTCATTTTGGAAAGGAAGAGGTGGAAAGTCGCTCTTTCCATTTTGCTTCTTATTCAATGGAAGTGGTAGATCACCCCGAAGAATTTTTTAAAAGACATGATAAAAATTGCTGAACGTCTTAACGCATTCAACCATCATGGCAGCAGTCTAGTGATTGAAGCAATTTCAGATATTCACATTCAACTTTCTATAAAGAAAAATTGAAAATGCAGCGGTACTTGATTGTAGCACAACTGGTTTTCGAGCTATGCCTGCTCACTCTCGAAGTATATTCCTTCTGTACATGCGTCTATTATTTAGAAAAGGCTAGCAATTTCATATCTTCAAAAAGACTTGCTATAGACATCAGTAACGGTGAAACTATGTGTTGCGATGTATGTAAGCGAAAGGATGGAAATGAAAAGCGCATCTTCAAGAGATGTAAGCATGCTTTTTGTCAACGCTGTTTCATACGTAATTGCATTCAACTTTGCAAATGTAACCACTGTGAAATTGCTCATTTCGATTGTCACTTATGCCGCAATAGTTAGTACCTATGCAAATGTGGTATAGACAGGTTTTAGCAAAGACTAACACGGAAAATGGCGAAACGTAAAATGACGAAACGTAAAAGTCAAAAGTCTTCAAAGTTTTCTTCAGCCATTCAAGCTCTCCGACGAATGAAAGCAAATCAGCGATACAATGCTATACGACATGCTAACGATAAATTCATTCGTGAAATTATTTCTCATGTGAGAAAGTTGAGGACGAAGAAATTAGCACCAAAACAACGAAAGTTACTTAAGCGATATGCTACGAAATTGAGTTTCATCTCCAATCCTAAAGTCACCCTTCAAAGAAAGAGGAAAACTCTAACACAAAAGGGCGGTTTCCTTTCAGCAATACTTCCAATGATAGCTCCTGCCGTGGGCAACCTATTGGGTAATATCTTTGGCTCTAAGCGTTAATCATGCAAATGTTGAATCTCAAAGTATTAAAATGGATTTCAGACTTCAATGTGATAAAGTTCTGACTGTATCAGGTCCATCTCATGCAGGTAAAACTGTTTTCACGCTGAATTTATTGGATAAAAGAAGGGAGTTGTTTAAGGAACCTATCAATCGAGTGATTTCGTGTTATGGTATTTATCAACCGTCGCTGTTTCAGGAATTGCAAAGTCGCAACTTTATCCGACATGAAGGAATTATTCCAGTGGATAAACTTCAGTCTAATGATGTTGTTGTATTGGATAATCTATTAAAAGAAAGTAAGAATTCCAAAGATGTTACAGATATGTTCACTCGCGCAGCACATCATAAAAGGTGATTTATGATCTACATTATTCATTACCATCTTCATCGTTCTTGTCATCATCGTTTATGATCAACATTATTCATTATCATCTTGATCGTTCTTATCATCATCATTGATGATCAACATAGTTCATCATCTTCATCCTTCTCATCGTCATCATTGATGATCGACATTATTCATCATCTTCATCGTTCTCATCGTCATCATTGGTGATAGACATTATTCATCATCGTTCACATCATCATCCTTTACGATCAACATTATTCATCATCGTTCTCATCATCATCATTGATGAACAACATTATTCATCATCATCATCGTTCTCATCATCATTATTGATGATCAACATTATTCATCATCGTTCACATCATCATCCTTTACGATCAACATTATTCATCATCATCTTCATCGTTCTCATCATTATCATTGTCGATCAACATTATTCATCATCATCTTCATTCTTCTCATGATCACTATTGGTGATCAACATTATTCATCATCATCTTCATCGTTCTCATCATCATTATTGATGATCGACATTATTCATCGTCGTTCTCATCATCATCATTGATGATCAACATTGTTCATCATCTTAGTCGTTCTCATCATCATCATTGATGATCAACATTATTCATCATCGTTGTCATCATCATCATTGATGATCAACATTATTCATCATCGTTCTCATCATCATTATTGATGATCCACATTATTCATCGTCGTTCTCATCATCATCATTGATGATCGACATTATTCATCATCGTTATCATCATTATTGATGATCGACATTATTCATCGTCGATCTCATCATCATCATTGATGATCAACATTATTCATCATCGTTCTCATCAGTAATGGTTATTTGACCGGTCCAGGACAAGCATTTTTAAAAAAATCAAGAACTTTTTTTTACCTCTAAAATCACCAATTTACGGGCCAAAATAGATGCGATAATGGGAAAAATACAACAAATAGGAAACTAGCTTAAATTTATAAAAATACAAATGGGAAAAATACAGCAAATAGGAAACTACCTTAAATGTAATAAAAATACAAATGGGAAAAGTACAAAAATTGGAACGCTCCTGAAATTTATAAAAATACAAATGAGGAAAAAATGTTTATGACCCAAATGTAATAAAAATGTAGAATAAAATAATGATAATTACAAAAAATGAATATGAACAAGAAAATTCATTTAAAAATGGAAGATGAAAAAACAAAAGAACCATCAGCCCCTTTATATCCGATATTGGAACAAATGAACAATTGATTTTAATTGTAAGTTAGGCAAGTTGTTTTAATTCTTGCCAGCGCACTCACATGACGACAAAACAATTGCAAACTGTCATCAGGTTGAAGATCGTTATGGCAACGGTGGCCGAAGTTGCTACTAAAAGTTCATTTCTCTCTCTCGTCTGTCATTGTATCGCGTACGCTAGAAGCAAAGTTCTCATTTGCAATGTCTTCCGTCAGCAAAATAGAGAGAGAATTTTGTTGCTTCGTGGATCAAGTTGTGCCTCTTATTTCACCAGACCATCTGGATTTCTTCAAAACGATAACAGCAAATTTTATCAATGAATCGCTAAGAAAGAAACAGAAGACGAGTGGAAACGAAGAAGATAAAAAGAGAGAAGTGTTTGAAATAATCCGAGATTCATTCAAGGATGTTGACAGCAGCAATTTACCTGTATTTCTCGAGAAAAAGGATATTATAAGTACATCATCGTGCATCTCTTCATTGAATAAACTCATTGGTTTTGAGAAAATTACACATCGGAATCTTCTACGGTGCTATGTTTTACAAGGAGAAGTGCTTCAGCGACTGAAGTTATTGTCTAATATGAATTATACAAAATTCCTGAAAGAGTTAAATGAGACCCACAAAATAAAGTTTTCACGCTCATATGTGACATTATTAATCAAATTGTTCAAAATGTCAAGACATTATCCAAATTTAGCTAATTCCTCCTTATCGATTCATTTTGTGATGAAGCATTTTACATATCTGGAAGATTTCATTGATCATGAGAAAGAAGAAGAAAAGCGAAGATTAGCGGAATCCATATTTGATTCACCCAATGCGCAACAAACTGAGCAACAACCTACTGGTCTAACGCAGGAATTAGAGGACTTGTAAATGTTGGACTCTACTTCATAAGTAACAAGTAGTAACATTTATTGCAACTTATTTGAGTGGAGATTGAAAAGTGACAATGGACGTTGACAATTTGGATTTCTGTTTCATACAAATGTTGGACTCTACTTCACAAGTAACAAGTAGTAACATTTATTGCAACTTATTTGAGTGGAGATTGAAAAGTGACAATGGACGTTGACAATTTGGATTTCTGTTTCATATAAATGTTGGACTCTACTTCACAAGTAACAAGTAGTAACATTTATTGCAACTTATTTGAGTGGAGATTGAAAAGTGACAATGAACGTTAACAATTTGGATTTTTGTTTCATTTAAAATGACTGACCTGATCGAGTTCTTTAAATTATATGGAACACAGACAACAACGAATTTTGATCTAAAGAAAATCGCACATCAATTGGGAATAAAGAATTTTCATGTCCTAATGAGAGACGAATTACAATTGATCAAAAATAGGCCAACTGTAAATTTCATAACGAATCTTCACACTTCAGACCAAAACGGCGTACATTGGTCAGCAGGTATCTTTAGTAAAAACGGAGATAATTATTATTTTGACTCATACGGACTTCCACCTACGAATGAAGTAAGAGAAATACTTGGCAATGGAATTTATAATACATTTCAAATTCAAAAACCGGGAACAACTTATTGTGGTCAATTATGTCTTTGTTTTATTGAAATTACAGGAAGGAGTACCATTTCTAGATATTATGTTAGAATTGAATAATAATAATAATGATAATTAAAAATCGCTTCGTTGTAATTCATTTTGATAAAATCGGCCTCTGATATCTTCATCATCTAAATCTTTGATTTCGTAAGTAATCGGATAACTTTGATTTATTTTAGAAACTTCAAATATTTCTTTAGTCCAGTATCCGACGAAGCCTTTTTCAAATTTATTCTTATATTTAAATATTCTAACTCTATCTCCAATTTTAAATTTCTGCTTACGTTTCTGTACATTCGGATTATTCTCATTCGAATAATTATTTTCGAATATTTTCTTTCGTATTAAACCAGGATCGTCAGAAGCATTCTTTGGTGTTTCTTCAATACCTGAATGAACTTTATTATTGTACTCATCTACAATTCCTGGTAATATTTTTAACCATTTCTGATTTCCTTGCTGAGTAAATTTCTTAAAGATCTTACCTTTTAGCGTTCTATTAAAGCGCTCTATTACTACATCCTTTCCTGCATTTTCTGTGGAATAAACAGTTTCAAATAGTGGCTTTACGTTTCTATTGTAAAACTCGGACCCTTTATCAACGAATAGCTTCTTTGGTGTTCTATTATTTTCTTTAAAGATTTCTTCAAACGCATATTTAACTGACAGACCACTTTTGTTTTTTAAAGGCTTTACCCAAGCGTAACGTGTATATAAATCTATAACGGTCAATGCGTACTTAAACCCTCTTTCATTAGGCATATTTATTAGATCAGCACTCCAAATATCATCTTTATTAAATACTTTTACTTTCAATAGATATTTCGGATTTCTGTATTCCCTATGAATTTCAGACGCATAGCGGCTTGGGTCATTCGACATTTCGGACGCGTAGGTTCGAGCGTTGCTCTCAGACAGCTTTGCTGTCGTTTCATCTATCCCCTGGCCAAAAAGCATTTTTGCTTGTGAAGCTTTCTTAACAAACATTCTTTCAATTCTTTCTCTAAAGGACGGATTCTGAATACTATCTAATTCTTGAATCATTGTCTTATCAGCTACATGTCGAGAACTTAGGTCATGATTTCGATAAGCTATATCATGTCGGTAAGCCGCGGCATCTACTCTATTTATTGGTTTACTATTTTCTCTAGGTGTATTATCATCGTTTAATCTTAAATCTAATCTTGTGCCGGGACCAGTAAAATTATGACCGGGTAGATGTTTCTCTTTCGAATATTTACTCCAAATAAAGCCAGGAAAGTTTTCTAATGCTTTTTGTATGTCGCCACCGGTGTGGTGAGAATTTGAGGTTCTATGTACTTTTAAGAGATAATCCATTAGATCTAGAGTTGAAATTCTTAAGTTATTCAAATTCAAGGAATCCACTTCGCTCATTTTTAAAGATTAATTTTTAACGTACCATACTAGGGTTTAGATATATGCCAGATCCATCTTTCGTTTCTTTTATTTGAATTAAATCATCAATATTATTTAGTACATTTTTAAGAACTCGTTTCCCTTCATTAGCTAAATTTAATTTACTAATAAAATTATCTACTATTCCCTCACCTCTTGCCGCTTTCTCTAACTCTCGATTATGTCGTTTTTGTTCTTCTAATGCCGCCTTCTCTGATTTATTTTTATTTACTGCTTGAACAATACCAGCTGCCCCGCCTGCAACACTTCCTGCTGCTGCTATACCTCCTATTATTAGAGGAATTAATGGTAGAATTCCTCCATTCTTTTCTTCTTGTAATTTAATATTCTCGATCATTGGTCTACTTATGTAATACTTCTTTTTGTCAATCGTAATAGTTTTCGGTGTATTTTTGTCAATGATGTTACGTAGTTTTAATTCAACCGTTTTATTATTCATTTTTTAACAAAAAATTTATAGTCTTGGGTTTTTCTAACCAATAGAAGCTTGTTCAGAGGCTTAAGCCGATCGGACCAAAGGTCCTCAGGTTACTAACCAATAGAACCTTGTTCAGAGGCTTAAGCCGATCATAAACGTAAATATTTTCCCAAAACTCAAATTTAAGCTTAAAAAATGCCGATAATTTATAAACACAATCTTAAACATTTTGCTTCAAATAATAAAATTGCTCATGAACCATCTATGAAACCTGTGTACCATTATGACAGTGTAGAAACTGTTCAAACAGAAGGAGCTGGCATCTTTTCTGGTATCGGAAGTATCGTTAACTTGATTAAAAATAATAAAGATTTGATTTCATCTGCTGCTAAAGGAGCAGCTGCTATAGGTAGTACAGCTAGTGCAATATCGAATGCTGTTAAGTCACAAAACGAATTAAAGCAACTAGAAGCTATTCGCAAACTTAGAAATGACGCAAAAGAAATGCAAAAAGACAAAAAGCTCTCAGAGGAAACAAAAAGCAAAATTGCACAATTAGCGAAGATGGAAAGTAAACATGATGAAAAAACAATTGAAGAAATGAGAGGAAATGGATTAGCAAAATTCTAGTAGAACCTTGTTCAGAGGCTTTAGCCGAGTATCAAACTGATTTTTTCTAATAAAAAAATATAATGTCAACTCTGATCGAAAGCAAATTTAGATTAGACGATCCCCCGTTTGTCAGTTATAATCAAAAAAAGAATGACCATATAAGAGTTGCTATGAACCCCGGTTCTTCAGGAAGAGTGAATACTGGAGGTGATCTAATTTTTGAAGTTGATAATCAGCAAAGTTATTTATATTTACCCGATTCATTTTTACACTGTGAATATTCACTATATTCTGATGCTAATTTTACAACACCATTGCCTGCTACGGATAACATTACATTAGAAAACAATTTCTTCCCAAGATTATTCACACAAATGCGTTTGGATGTTGCAACTCAAAATATAGAAACAATAAGTGATTCACCTGGTATTATTGATTCGATGCTTCGATTTGTTACAATAGGTAAAAATACTAAAATGCATGAAATCGAAGGATGGTTTCCAGATAATAATGATGGTTTAATTATAGATGATTTAACTCACGCTGGAACAAATGCCGCAGGAATTGCGAAAGATGTAGAACAAATTGCAAAGCATTTAAATAAAACAAATAATACTGCATATAAAGAAAGACGTAATTTTAATAATAAAAGTAAACAAACTATTGATTGGCCATTGTCTCCATTATTCGGGTATTTAGATTACAATAAAATATCATATCAATTAAAGTTCAAATTAATAATTCATCGCACTGTAAATAATGAATCAATATTTTGTGGAAAGGGTGGGAAGAAAGCATATTTAAAAATTGATAGATTTGAATGGTGGATTAAGCACATTACTCCTAGTTTAGAGGTTGAATTAAATATTACGAAACGATTAAATACCAATAAACCAATTCCAGTAAGTTTTATGAAACGTACTGCGAGTTCCGTCACTTTTACTGAACAAAGATTTAACTGGCATTTCACAAGGACATCGAATACTCCAAGATATTTTTTACTCGCTTTTCAAAAGAATGAAACACCTAGTTTTGATAAGAACAATAGTCTTTTCCATATCAATTCAATTAGAAGTTTACAAATTTCATTAAATCAAACACGTTATCCTATCGATCCATTAAGATTTGATAGCTCAAATAATCAATTCATGGAAGGATATGACGCTTATAGAAATCTATGTCGAGAATTTGGAGTTGAAGCACAATTAAATCCTGTAGATTGGAAGAATTTATATCCTGTTTTCTGTCTTGATTTAAGTGCACAATCTGAAGATATTATCAAGACCGGTTGTGATGTGACAATTAATATTGAAAAGACAAATTCCACAACATCATTGATGGCTTATGGTTTATTGCTAGAAGATGTAGAATATTCAATTGAAATTCTTAATGGAAAAATGGTTAGGATCGGCTAAAGCCAGAGGACCTTTGGTCTGATTAAGATTTACGTTTGTGAATGGACAACAACTTCGAGATAACTTTATTAATTGACTGTTGCACTTTATCTATTGCGTCAAGCAGCGTGTGATGTACTTTAATCTTTTTCTATTAACTTGCATTTTCTCCTGGTTAATCTTCAACGCCGTTTTAAGAGCATTCAATTGTGCTTTATCACTAACCTTTTGATTAAGTGTTTTTACTTCATTTATCATTTTATTCATGAACTTCACTTGTTGTGTAATTCTGGTACTCAATTCGTCAACACTTTTTTGGAATGTAGATTGCAGTTGTTGCAACTGTTGTAATAATTTTTGATTCTTTTCAGTAACTTTGACTAACTCTTCTTTCAGTTGTTTATTTTGATTTGTATTCTTTATAATGGCACCCCTTAAAGTTATTGATAATAGGATTATAATCTTTGACTGTTCTGTTATTTTTTTATGAAGTGTTGATATATCTACTTCCAGAGCTTTATTCTTTTTATCAAGTTTTAATAATTTTTTTGTTAATGATTTGTCATTAAGTTTTAGCAACTCTAATTCATTTATTAGTGGAGCCACCTGTCTATCAACATATTCTTTATTTGCTAATTCAGTATTTTGTTGTGGAAGAATAGAAAGATGTAACGGTCCTGTTAAAACGTCTCCAGTTTTCATGATATAGTTGTCTAGGTCTATGTCTGATTCTTGATTATTTGAAATGTAAGCACATCCTCCAACATTTGTCAACATCATTTTTTCTGTTTAAAAATATGTTATCTAACGAGGAATTTGAAGCTCCGCGTTCCGAAGAAGAAGTTGACGCTTTGCGTCTCGGCATCGAAGATTCAGTTGGTGGAGCCAAGCTTCTATCCAACAAAGTTGGCAGAACCAAGGTTCTATGTGAAATCTGTAATGCGGCATTCCATAACAAAGCATTATTAAATAAGCATGTGAAAGTAGTACATGCAACTGCATCTCCAGTACATGCAACAGTATCTCCAGTACATGCAACAGTATCTCCAGTACATGCAACAGCACACCCAGTGCAACACTTACAACACTTACAACAGCACCAACCAGTAGAACAACAAATGTTACAACAACAAATGTTACAACAACAAATGTTACAACAACAACAAATGTTAGAACAACAAATGTTAGAACAACAAATGCTAGAACAACAAGTGCTAGAACAGTCGCAACCAGTAAAAAAAACGTGTGCTGAATGTGGAAAAGACAAAACATCTAAGAATTTTGCACGTCATCAAAAAAGATGTCAATTACCAACACAACCAAAAATAAAAGATAGACAATGTTTGAATTGTAATAAATATTTCACTGCCCAGGGTTTTACTAATCATTCTAAGTCATGTACAATTAACACACGTAAATGTACTAGTTGTGAAATTCTTAAACCCAAAACAGAATTTTATGATAGCAAATACCAATGTAAAGAATGTTTAAAAGCACAAGTGCGATGTAATAACTGTAACAAAGTTTTAATGAAGAGAAACTTCGCACGTCATGTAACAATTTGTCATGAGTAATTAAATTTTGTAACTGTAATAGTCCGGAGGTCAAGTCCATACAGTTACTTGAATCTCTTGTCTTCTTTTAAGCTTCGGACTAAATAGAATGATTGATAGATTGGTAGATTGATTGATTGATTTCCGTAATAGTCCGGAGATCAAGTCCATACAGTTACTTTCAATCTCCTGTCTTCTTTTAAGCTTCGGACAGTCCGACACTCACTTGAATCTCTTGTCTTCTTTTAAGCTTCGGACAGTCCATAGACTCACTTGAATCTCTTGTCTTCTTTTAAGCTTCAGACAGTCCGACACTCACTTGAGTGCCTTGCCTTCATTTAAGCCTCAGACTAAATAGACCGTAGTAGTCCGGAGGTGCTACAGAGGTATAAAACACTCAAAGGAGTGTCGGACTAGTCTGGAGTCTGAAGCATTTTTTCTCATATAAAAAATAGGAAAAAAGAAATGAATATCGAAAATTCATATACCGAAATCCCCAATCGTCATCCCAGGATAGTCAATCATCACAATCAACGTAATGAAGTGCAATCTTTATTTTTGAAAGATTCAGATGTTGCTCGTGTATTGGGGTTTCTACAATTTCATTGTATAAAAATTATTATCATAAGTTTTATCATTTATTCTATTTATTATTTCATAAACTGGTTAGGGTACTTACAAACACAAGAACAGAAGAAGGTTACATTTTATAAAGAACAAACAAAAGTCTTTAAAGGTTGGAAACATCCATCTCGTCAAAAAGCTATACCAACAGAACGAACTAGAGAAGAGAACCTACATTTTATTGTTTATGGTAAAACGGGAAGTGGAAAGACTACATTCATGCGTAAGTACATCCAAGAACATTTTAAAGAAGAAGATGTATATATTTTCTGTTTGCAACCGGACGAATGGCAAGGATATTCAAATGTTTATAATAGGGGAGATTTAGATATGTTAGAAGATATGGAAAGTTTTGCGGGTACATATGAACAGAACTCTTTACTAATATTAGATGATGTAGCTAGTTTAGTGAAGCAAAAAGACGTATCAGAAATATTTACAAAAGGTCGTCACCATCATATACGAATAGTTGTATTAGCTCATAAAGCCTGTGACGTAGATAATAAGATTAGAGAAAACGTGGAAACCTTTTATACAACTACGCAAAATAATGTAGCATTCTTTGAGGATATCAAGAAAAATTACAAACTAAGTTTACCTTTAGCTAAATATGCATATGTTAAATATGGTATAATACGTGTTGATACTATTATGAATCAACTACAAGTATATGATAAAGATTTAAATGTACTATTAGATACTGAACATGACTTCTATAGCAATTCATTAGATTTCGACATTAGTCTTTATGCAGGTGCAAAGAATTTGTCACCACATAACATAGAAGAAATAACTATCTTTTTAGAAAGCGAGGCAATTGTTCCACTAACGATCCTACCAGAAACATTTTATTTATATTTCGATCATTATCTGAATAATGTGTTAGGGATTAAAACACCTAAACGATTAGAAAATAGGGATGCACTAGATGCTATACGAACAGGAATTAGTAATTTCCGAGATGTATTACAAAGTGTGAAACCTTTAGTTTATGATGCTAAGAATACATTAAGTGAGATAAAGCCAATATTTAATGAATTAAATGAAATGTGAATTCGTAATTAAAAATTAGTTTTAAAAAAATAAATGAAATTATGTCTAAACATAATGACTATAGTCAGTATATCATCAAACACATACCAGTGTTAAAAGATTATCATCATCCTATGAATCCTGTAAATTCAAAGAAAGAAGTTAAATTTCAGTACCATCATAAATACATAGAGTTCGTTAAAGACTACAAAATAAAACACGGTTTAAAACCACATATTAAAAATGGATACTTACCACCGTGTCTACGAAGTTTCAGAGTATTCTTAGCGTATAATAATTTATGGTGGTTGGTTAAGAAAGAACATTTAACAGCTTACGATCTAAAGACATTAAATGAATTAAATATTCCTGTATATATCCAACGAAGTTGGCGGAACCGAGGTTCTATGTATAAACATAAATTTTTTTTATAAAAAAGTAAAACATAAATTTTTTATTAAAAAAAGGTAAAATGGAGGAACGTAACCTATATTGTAGCATATGTAAAAAACAGCTACAGACGCCTATAGGTTATAAATCTCATTTAAAGAGTCGTTTGCATTTACAGAATGTAGAACGACATAATACAAGTGATATAACGAGAATGAATGAATATATAAACTATCTAAAAACATTACCTACTGATATAGAAGTTAAAAGAGTATTTGATGATTATTCACATTCAGAATATAAAAAAGTTTTTAGTGTAATAGATGAACCTGAAATAGATATAAAGTATTTATATGATGATCCCGAACAAAGTGACATTTATGAGTATGATGAATCTGTCGAAACCGATGAAACTTTTTATGATATTCTATCCAACTTTTATAGTATATTTAGAAAATCTTTCAAATGTTATATGAATGTAGAAGTATGTTACACAAAGACTGGACCTGATGGAAATATTGAAGAAATAGTACAAGGCCATTTCAGTAAAACACAAGAAATTCATAATGTAAATAATATACAACCCATATTTGAAACAATGATAAATAAATTAAAAGATGCTATAACTGAAGCTCAGTTGCGTGAATCTGGTTGGCAGCTTGTTAGAATAGTATCCAAGAAATTAGTAATTAATAAATATAAAAATAATACTGGAGGTAGTTACATACCCCTACCTTTCAGTTCACCACAAATAATTAACATACAAAACGACGACAACTATTGTTTTCTGTGGAGTGTTATAGCACATTTACATCCTGCACGATATCACAAAGAAAGACTAAGTCATTACAAAAAAGAAGAATACATAAATGAATTTGATCTTTCTGATGGATTAGATGAATTTCCATATGATTATAATAAGCTAACAAAGTTTCATAAAAAGAACAAACATATAATAGAAGTAAATGCTTTTGAATTAAATGTGAAGTATATTTCTGTTGGTGATGTTACTCCCTTATATCCCGGAGATATTGAAGTTAATAATATATTTTATAACAACTTAAAAGAATTTTATTTGAATAACAAAAATTTATGCCAAACAGAAATAGTATACAATGAAAGAGGAAATTACATGCATCATAATATTATTTACAAAGGAAATGTAATATGTACTGAAAAATATGAAATTATAAAAACCTTATCACCAATAATGATTAATCATAATAATTATAAAGGACGTGGTTTTACTTCTGGATATCAACAACAGTTAGAGATGTTAGAACAGCAATATCAACAACAGTTACAGATGTTAGAACAGTTACAGATGCTAGAGCAGCAATATCAACAACAGTTACAGATGTTACAGCAGCAATATCAACAGTTAGAGATGTTACAGCAACAATATCAACAACAGTTACAGATGTTAGAACAGCAATATCAACAACAGTTGTTACAGATGTTACAGCAGCAATATCAACAGTTACAGATGTTACAGCAACAATATCAAGAACAGGTACAGATGCTACAGCAGCAATATCAACAACAGGTACAGATGTTAGAACAACCAGCACAAGCAAATATATTATGTTATAAAGAACATTACATATTGTGCAAAGATGTTTCTATATTTACAAAAACTTCAGATAATGCTAATTTCCCCTGTCTTCAATGTATGATAAGTTTTAGAACTGAACAAGCATTGAATAATCACTTTGCAAATTGTCAAGAAAATGAAGCAGTCAGAAATACGTTTCCAAAAGAAGATTATTTAGAATACAATAAATGGTATTTCAAAAATAAAGTACCCTTTACAATATATTGTGATTTTGAAGCATATAATGTCAAAATTACAGAACAAAGTACTAGCAAGCATTTGTTTGAGCAGAAACCATTATGTTGGGGAATGTACATTCATTCAAATTACCCCGAATTATTTAAATCAGAATATTATCAGTACTATGGTGAGGACAGTGCTATAAAGTTTGTTAACACAATAGAAGAATTACAAGGACGTTTTTCACAATTGCTTAAAACAAATAAACCAATGCTTCTATTAACGTCTGAACAATTAGTGCAATTTAATAATGAAAAGAATTGTTATTACTGTGGTAAAGAATTTACAACTTATAAGCGAAGCGACGGTTCTGCCGACAAAGTAAAGGATCATGATCATCTAAATGGATTATATAGAGGTGCAGCACATAATTCTTGTAATCTTAATGCAAACAAATTTAGATATAACTTTGTTCCTTTATATTTCTACAATGGTTCTAAGTATGATTTCCATTTAATAATAAACGATTTATTTTCATCTGAAACATTACAGCAATTAAGAACAAACGTACTATGTAAAACAGAAGAAGAATACTTTTCAATGCAATTTGGTTGTATTCGAATATTAGATGCATTTAGATTTTTTACTCCTTATTCATTGGAAGCCATGGGAAAAACATTGAAACTTGAATAATGTAAAATACTAAATAAATATAACTTGAAACCTCTTAAAGGGATATTTCCCTATGAGTACATAACTGGGGACATCACCAAAATAAATGAAATAATGCAAGAACAACAACTTCCTTCACGTGACAAATTTAAAACAACATTAAAACAATCACAACTGTCTGAAGAAGATTATGCAGAAGCTGAAAAGAATTGGAAAGAGTTAAATTGTAGAACAATGTATGATTATACAATGAAATATCTTCAGATAGATGTATTAATACTAGCTGATCTATTTGAAAACTTTCGTGATATGTGTATCGAATATTACGGAATAGATCCATGTTATTGCTATTCTACACCAGGTTTAACATGGTTAGCAGGATTGAAATTTACTGATATTAAACTTAAATACTATAAAGAAAGTTCTTACGATAAATTGTTATTCTTTGAATCTGGAATTAGAGGTGGAGTTTCATCAGTTTTAGGTAATAGATATGTTAAATGTTATAACAAGAAAGTAAACCCACAAGAATATGGAATAATGAAACCTTTGTCAGTAGAGGAGAAAGAAAAGATATTAGAAATTTTTCGAACGAAACGAGAAGGAGTAGAACGTGAAAATGCAATTGATGAGTTTATGAGAGAAAACTATTTGTTATATTATGATTTTAATAGCTTATATTCTTCTTGCATGATACAAGAGTTGCCAACTGGTGAAATGGAATGGAGTGGTAATCGAACCGAAGGTTCTCAGGCTTCGCCCAATGATAAGTACGAACGAACTATTGAAGATGGATATGGTTACGTATATGAAGTTGATTTACGATACCCTGATGAAATAAAAGATACAACAAAATATTTTCCATTCTGTCCTGAAAATAAAATACCTGATATAGATGATTTTACAGATTATCAAAAGTCTATATTACCTAAAAAATACAGACCAACAAAGAAACTCCTGTTAACACAAAGTAATAAAGAAATGTTGTTGAAGGAAGAATGTTAGATTGGTATTTAGATCATGGAATGATTCTCACTAAAATTCACCGAAAATTAGTATATAAGAAATCTAAGTGGTTAAAAAATTATATAGAATTTAATATTGAAAAACGTAAAATAGCTAAGAGAAATAAAGATGATTTTGGAAACATATTCTTTAAATTAATGAATAATGCATTTTATGGTAAAACTTTAGAAAATGTACGTAATAGACAAAATATTGAAATAGTTTATAATGAAGATCGATTTCAAAATTTAACAAGAAAACCAACATATAAAAGAACTACTAGATTTAGTGATAATCTATGTGCTGTTCATCTAAGAAGAAGCATTGTAAAACATGATAAGTTTAATTTTTAAAAAATGAATCCCCTTTTGATAGTTTATAAATAAAAAGAGCCACGAAATTCATAATGATCTATTAGCACGAGGCCTTTCGTCCAATCTCAACGGGTGCTAACTTTGGACAGAAACAAATTTTAAAAAAAAAAAAAAAGAGTGTCAGAACACGTCCCAAAATGGCTTGATAAACCTCAGAAGTGTCCCCCAAGATCGACAAATATTCCATCTAGCAGTGTTACTCGACATCTCCAAATTTGTGATGCTTCCTCGACTGATGCCAGAAGAAGGTTTTCTGTGATATACAAGTGCGCGCGGTATGACATCCTTTCAATTATAGAGGCCCTCATTATCAAACGAAGGAGTCCAGATCTTTGTGCTCAAAAGGATTTTATAGCTAGTCTTTTCCTTCCGTGGTAGATTTCTTCATTTTTTCATTTTTTATGCTTTCCATGAGTACTAGGTTATACATGTATAGTTTATGTCTTTCAGTATTGCTATGCTTTGATTTCTATTATGTTCATGTATAAGGATATCTCTATATTTTCCTAAGTATCTGTTATGAATGATTCAAATTTTATATCTAAGTTTGCATCTAAGATTTGTTTCTGTCCAAAGTTAGCACCCGTTGAGATTGGACGAAAGGCCTCGTGCTAATAGATCATTATGAATTTCGTGGCTCTTTTTATTTATAAAGTTTAATTTTATAGGATTTACTATATTAGAATTAGCTAAACTATTTATGTACAGTTTTATATATGATTATTTGGCACCTGCTTATGGTCAGAACTATAAATTACACTTTACAGATACCGATTCTGTTTTCTTAGAATTAACAATACCGTATAATTCTTCACTTGATGAAGAAATTAACAAAATAAAAGATATCATTCATCCTTCTGATTTATGTAAAGTAAAAGATGAACTAGAAGGAAATGAAGAGTACATAACAGAAGCTGTATTTCTAAAAGCCAAATGTTATTGTTATAATACAAAGTCTAAAACATCTAAAACATTAAAAGGAATTTCAAAAGCATCAATAGCTAAACAAATAACATATCAAGATTATAAGAAGGCATTGTTTAATAATGAAATAAAATCAACATGTAATTATAGACTTTGTTCAAAGAAACATAAAATGTACTTAAAAGAGGAACATAAATTAGCATTAGATCCATTTGATGATAAAAGAAGGATTTTACCTGATGGAATAACTACTGTACCTTTTTAATTTTTAAACATCTAGTCAGAGAACAATTGTTCGATTCAGAGTTTTACTCTGTGAACAAATGTTCTATAACTCTATCATGTACTTTTTTATCAATATTGATTGTAATAAATCCATAATCGTTTGACCAAGCAATACTGCAAGATTGTTTAAAATCATCTTTATCTCTTATACATAAGTCTCTTAACAAATCACTTAGGTTTCTTGAATTAATTTCGAAAAGCATAAAAATATTAGCATTCTTTCTAATAACGCTGCCATCTAATGAATACATACTTTGTGTCAAATAAAAGACACTACAGTTATTATGTCGACCTCTTGTAAAATAATTTCTCTGAACTGCCTGATCTTTGTCATTAACACAATCATCAAACACAACACAATGTTTTTTCGTTTTATTTAGTTTACTAGTATCTTGCATATTACCACTATCATCTATTAGTTGCATCGATATGTGTTTATTTTTATTGGGTTCTACTAGTTGTTCATTTTTCGCTGCTTCTTCACACCAAGAACTTATTTCTTCTTCATACTCCGATTTTTCATATTCTTCAAACAGTGAAGCTATAGCTGATTTTGTAAGATTATTTTAAAAACCATATTTCAAGAATTGGTAAATGGGTTGGTCTGCTGTTGTTGTATAAATAATAAGATTGTTATAATCCAAAAAGTTTGATGTCGTGAGAATTTTAAATAATAGATACGTTTTCCCACAACCTGATCTTCCACAGATAACTGCTAAAACCTTACTGGATAGGTTGGGATGATGATTGAATTTCACTTTCTTGTTTAGTGGAGATTTTACAGAAGTGTTTTCACTCATTTTTTAAGTCAATATTTTTAATTAAACCTCGTAATAATAGATCTATCATAATCTCTTCACCTCCAAAATTTATTGCCTTTCCTTTCTCATCTGTTATTCTAATGGTAATGGAATTAATTGTTTTTCGTGTAACTGGAAAATATATTAATGATTTTGGGATTACATTTAAACTGTAACCAATCGGAACTGTAAATGCTGGATAACTGAAGATATTATTTGTTAGCTTTCCATTAACATAACCACCTTCTATAATATCACACTGAACGTTGATAGAATTTATTTCAGTTATTTTAGGTATATTTTCACTGATATGAAAACCTTGTGCATAGAGTTTCTTTTTAAATCCTAATAGTTTCGACAATGATCTATCATGATTAAAATCAACTTGATAATTTTCATCTAAAGTAAGAGAAAATTTATTTACTGCTGGTTCAACTGCGAAATGTAATTGTTTCTTGTCTTTAAATTGAATACCTAAATGTCTTTTTATTTCATTGGAAATAGATTCAACTTCATAAGATCCAGGAAGAAAAGTTAATTCTTTCCAAGTTTTACCTTTGTCATTTGAATACTTAAATCGGTCATTTACATCTTTGATAATATTTTGTATAGTGTTAAATGTTGAAAAACTAGTTAATGCTACTTCGTAATGTTTGTCTTGTTCTAAGTGAATAATAGGTTCTAAATTACAAGTATGCGATGACGCAGTTGCTATAAATTTTAAAGTCGTACTAAATTTTGATAAGGTTAAAATCTCGGTTAAATTTTCTAAATGTTTATTAATTTTTTCTAGTTCTACCGAAGACATTTTTAACTAAATAATTTAGATATTCCCATATAGAGTTATGTCCTTCTTGCGCTGAGGGTCATAACATGATTAGATACGTTTTTGTAGTCTTGTTCAGTTATAGCGTTCTTTTCCCATAACCGTTTCGATATTGCATGTATTTCGTTAAAGCTAGAGTTATGTCCTTCGTTTGCTGCAGCTAATAAAATCTGTAATCTATTCATTAATTCTTGTGTATCATCTGGTAAAAATACAATTCTCTCTCCTGTTGGTGTTTTTGAATAAGCGACAATTGGTGAATAATTACCAGTCGCTGTTGAATAATCACCCGTTGGAATACCAGTCGCTGTTGGGACTGATGCCATTGACAATAAGTGTACTAATTATTTATAACGTTTAAGAGTTTTTACTGCGTTAACTTTATCTAACATAGCTTTATATTTCAGTAGATCATCAGCATGATATTTATCTAACTCCGCTCCTCTTAATAAATCCACGAAATTTCTGTCTAAACTAAAGGGTGTTTTGTCTGGTGCATAAATTAAACCTCGAGAAGGATGTGGAAATATTTCCTTTCCGCCTAAGAAAAATCTAAGAGATGAGTTTCCATCTATAAAAATTGTAGAATGTTCAAATAGCATAGATTTTGGTAATTTCTTATTTATATTTTCTTCCAGCAGACCATAATCATCTAAGATAGTTTTCTGCACTGGATCAATCAGACCCATTTGTTTATCATGATTTGTACGTTCTTTCTTAATATCAGATTTAACTTGTTCAACTAATTGGATTTTGTCTTTCATATTAGATTCAACACCAACTTGCAACATTCGATATTGTCTACGTTTCTCCTTCATAATATTTTTCTGTTTTATTAGTTCTTCTAGTTGTTTTATTTTTGCCTCATTTGTCTCATTGGTATCCATTATTTTATAATATAATGTTTGAATTTTGTAGTATTATTGGTACACAGCAAAAACACTTTACTGATGCTCTAATGTTTTGTTTAATAAAGTTTTTATTTCTTCTAAAAAAACATCATTATTATCTTTGCCTTGAGAAAACTTGTTAGGTATTTTATTTGCTTCTCTAGCTATTTGTTCAAATTTTTCAATCTCATCTAACGTAATAACATTATCATCACACACTCTTTGAAAGTAGTAATGAAGTTTGTCATATACCTCTTTGACATGTACATGTTTCTTACTTAAGGATTTACGTTTCTTATTGATTAAAGATTTATCTATCATTGTTGCGAGTGAAGTTGTAAAAACACCTGTACATGTTAAAGCAGTAGCAACAACAGGAATTGTAAGAACGCCAGATGAAATGACAATAGTGAGACCACCTAAACTTATTGTTAAGAATATGCCAATTCCTTGTTTCACATTCTTAACTATCGTCCATCGTTTTCTTAATTTATCATAATGATCTAGTCTAAGTAATAATTGGGATTCTTTATCTTTCATGTATCTGACTCTATCCTTGTGTTTTGCTATATCCATTTCATATGATAATGAAGGATATAAAGGAGCTGATGGTTCTTTTGTTTTTTCATCTTCCATTTTTAAATGAATATTTTTGTTCATATTCATTTTTTGTAATTATCATTATTTTATTCTACATTTTTATTACATTTGGGTCATAAACATTTTTTCCTCATTTGTATTTTTATAAATTTCAGGAGCGTTCCAATTTTTGTATTTTTCCCATTTGTATTTTTATTACATTTAAGGTAGTTTCCTATTTGTTGTATTTTTCCCATTTGTATTTTTATAAATTTAAGCTAGTTTCCTATTTGTTGTATTTTTCCCATTTTCGCATCTATTTTGGACCGTAAATTGGTGATTTTAGAGGTAAAAAAAAGTTCTTGATTTTTTTAAAAATGCTTGTCCTGGACCGGTCAAATAACCATTACTCTCATCATCATTATTGATGATCAACATTATTCATTATCATCTTCATCGTTCTTATCATCATCATTGATGATCAGCATTATTCATCATCATCTTCATTGTTCTCATCATCATCATTGATGATCAACATTATTCATCATCGTTCTCATCATCATTATTGATGATCGACATTATTCATCGTCGTTCTCATCATCATCATTGATGATCAACATTATTCATCATCGTTCTTATCATCATTATTGATGATGGACATTATTCATCATCGTTGTCATGATCATCATTGATGATCAACATTATTCATCGTCGTTCTCATCATCATCATTGATGATCATCATTGTTCATCATCTTTATGGTTCCCATCATCATCATTGATTATCAACATTATTCATCATCTTCATCGTTCTGAACATCATCATTGATGATCAACATTATTCATCATCATCTTCATCGTTCTCATCATCATCTTCATCGTTCTCATCATCATCATTGATGATCAACATTGTTCATCATCTTAGTCGTTCTGATCATCATCATCGATGATCGACATTATTCATCATCGTTATCATCATTATTGATGATCGACATTATTAATCGTCGTTCTCATCATCATCATTGATGACCAACATTATTCATCATCGTTATCATCATTATTGATGATCGACATTATTCATCGTCGTTCTCATCATCATCATTGATGATCAACATTATTCATCATCGTTCTCATCATCATTATTGATGATCAACATTATTCATCATCATCTTCATCGTTCTCATCATCATCATTGATGATCAACATTATTCATCATCGTTGTCATGATCATCATTGATGATCAACATTATTCATCGTTGTTCTCATCATCATCATTGATGATCAACATTATTCATCGTCGTTCTCATCATCATCATTGATGATCAACATTATTCATCATCGTTCTCATCATCATTATTGATGATCAACATTATTCATCATCATCTTCATCGTTCTCATCATCATCATTGATGATCAACATTATTCATCATCGTTGTCATGATCATCATTGATGATCAACATTATTCATCGTTGTTCTCATCATCATCATTGATGATCAACATTATTCATCGTCGTTCTCATCATCATCATTGATGATCAACATTGTTCATCATCTTCATGGTTTACATCATCATCATTGATTATCAACATTATTCATCATCTTCATCGTCCTGAACATCATCATTGATGATCAACATTATTCATCACCATCTTCATCGTTCTCATCATCATCCTCATCGTTCTCATCATCATCATTGATGATCAACATTCTTCATCATCGTTCTCATCATCACCATTGATGATCAACATTATTCATCATCATCTTCATCGTTCTCATCATCATCTTCATCGTTCTCATCATCATCATTGATGATCAACATTGTTCATCATCTTAGTCGTTCTGATCATCATCATCGATGATCGACATTATTCATCATCGTTATCATCATTATTGATGATCGACATTATTAATCGTCGTTCTCATCATCATCATTGATGACCAACATTATTCATCATCGTTATCATCATTATTGATGATCGACATTATTCATCGTCGTTCTCATCATCATCATTGATGATCAACATTATTCATCATCGTTCTCATCATCATTATTGATGATCAACATTATTCATCATCATCTTCATCGTTCTCATCATCATCATTGATGATCAACATTATTCATCATCGTTGTCATGATCATCATTGATGATCAACATTATTCATCGTTGTTCTCATCATCATCATTGATGATCAACATTATTCATCGTCGTTCTCATCATCATCATTGATGATCAACATTATTCATCATCGTTCTCATCATCATTATTGATGATCAACATTATTCATCATCATCTTCATCGTTCTCATCATCATCATTGATGATCAACATTATTCATCATCGTTGTCATGATCATCATTGATGATCAACATTATTCATCGTTGTTCTCATCATCATCATTGATGATCAACATTATTCATCGTCGTTCTCATCATCATCATTGATGATCAACATTGTTCATCATCTTCATGGTTTACATCATCATCATTGATTATCAACATTATTCATCATCTTCATCGTCCTGAACATCATCATTGATGATCAACATTATTCATCACCATCTTCATCGTTCTCATCATCATCCTCATCGTTCTCATCATCATCATTGATGATCAACATTCTTCATCATCGTTCTCATCATCACCATTGATGATCAACACTATTCATCGTCGTTCTCATCATCTTCCTTGGTGATAGACATTATTAATCATCATCTTCATCGTTCTCATCATCATCATTGATGATCAACATTATTCATCATCATCTTCATCGTTCTCATCATCATCATTGATGATCAACATTATTCATCATCGTTGTCATGATCATCATTGATGATCAACATTATTCATCGTCGTTCTCATCATCATCATTGATGATCAACATTGTTCATCATCTTCATGGTTCCCATCATCATCATTGATTCTCAACATTATTCATCATCTTCATCGTTCTGAACATCAACATTGAAGATCAACATTATTCATCATCATCTTCATCGTTCTCATCATCATCATCGATGATAAACATTCTTCATCATCGTTCTCATCATCACCATTGATGATCAACACTATTCATCATCGTTCTCATCATCATCATTGATGATCAACATTATTCATCATCGTTCTTATCATCATTATTGATGATGGACATTATTCATCGTCGTTCTCATCATCATCATTGATGATCATCATTGCTCATCATCTTTATGGTTCCCATCATCATCATTGATTATCAACATTATTCATCATCTTCATCGTTCTGAACATCATCATTGATGATCAACATTATTCATCATCGTTCTCATCATCACCATTGATGATCAACACTATTCATCGTCGTTCTCATCATCGTCATTGGTGATAGACATTATTCATCATCATCTTCATCGTTCTCATCATCATCATTGATGATCAACATTATTCATCATCATCTTCATCGTTCTCATCATCATCATTGATGATCAACATTATTCATCATCGTTGTCATGATCATTATTGATGATCGACATTATTTATCGTCTTTCTCATCATCATCATTGATGACCAACATTCTTCATCATCGTTCTCATCATCACCATTGATGATCAACACTATTCATCGTCGTTCTCATCATCGTCATTGGTGATAGACATTATTCATCATCATCTTCATCGTTCTCGTCATCATCATTGATGATCAACATTATTCATCATCGTTGTCATGATCATTATTGATGATCGACATTATTTATCGTCGTTCTCATCATCATCATTGATGACCAACATTATTCATCATCGTTCTCATCATCATTATAGATGATGGACATTATTCATCATCGTTGTCATGATCATCATTGATGATCAACATTATTCATCGTCGTTCTCATCATCATCATTGATGATCAACATTGTTCATCATCTTTATGGTTCCCATCATCATCATTGATGATCAACATTGTTCATCGTCTTAGTCGTTCTGATAATCATCATTGATGATCAACATTATTCATCATCGTTCTCAGCATCACCATTGATGATCAACATTATTCATCATCGTTCTCATCATCATTATTGATGATCAACATTATTCATCATCATCTTCATCGTTGTCATCATCATCACTGATGATCAACATTATTCATCATCATCTTCATCGTTCTCATCATCATCATTGATGATCAACATTGTTCATCATCTTAGTCGTTCTGATCATCATCATTGATGATCAACATTATTCATCGTCGTTCTCATGATCATCATCGATGATCGACATTATTCATCATCGTTATAATCATTATTGATGATCGACATTATTCATCGTCGTTCTCATCATCATCATTGATGACCAACATTCTTCATCATCGTTCTCATCATCACCATTGATGATCAACACTATTCATCGTCGTTCTCATCATCGTCATTGGTAATAGACATTATTCATCATCATCTTCAT
Source organism: Prostheceraeus crozeri (assembly GCA_907163375.1). Taxonomy (NCBI): domain Eukaryota; kingdom Metazoa; phylum Platyhelminthes; order Polycladida; family Euryleptidae; genus Prostheceraeus; species Prostheceraeus crozeri. Next base: position 178,446 of record CAJQUW010002174.1, on the reverse strand, counting down.
CGTTCTCATCATCATCATTGATGATCAACATTATTCATCATCATCTTCATCGTTCTCATCATCATCATTGATGATCAACATTATTCATCATCGTTGTCATGATCATTATTGATGATCGACATTATTTATCGTCGTTATCATCATCATCATTGATGATCAACATTATTCATCATCGTTCTCATCATCATTATTGATGATCAACATTATTCATCGTCGTTCTCATCATCATCATTGATGATCAACATTATTCATCGTCGTTCTCATCATCATCATTGATGATCAACATTGTTCATCATCTTTATGGTTCCCATCATCATCATTGATTATCAACATTATTCATCATCTTCATCGTTCTGAACATCATTGATGATCAACATTATTCATCAACATCTTCATCGTTCTCATCATCATCTTCATCGTTCTGAACATCATCATTGATGATCAACATTATTCATCATCATCTTCATCGTTCTCATCATCATCTTCATCGTTCTCATCATCATCATTGATGACCAACATTCTTCATCATCGTTCTCATCATCACCATTGATGATCAACACTATTCATCGTCGTTCTCATCATCGTCATTGGTGATAGACATTATTCATCATCATCTTCATCGTTCTCATCATCATCATTGATGATCAACATTATTCATCATCATCTTCATCGTTCTCATCATCATCATTGATGATCAACATTATTCAACATCGTTGTCATGATCATTATTGATGATCGACATTATTTATCGTCGTTCTCATCATCATCATTAATGACCAACATTATTCATCATCGTTCTCATCATCATTATTGATGATGGACATTATTCATCATCGTTGTCATGATCATCATTGATGATCAACATTATTCATCGTCGTTCTCATCATCATCATTGATGATCAACATTGTTCATCATCTTTATGGTTCCCATCATCATCATTGATGATCAACATTGTTCATCATCTTAGTCGTTCTGATAATCATCATTGATGATCAACATTATTCATCATCGTTCTCATCATCATTATTGATGATCGACATTATTCATCATCATCTTCATCGTTCTCATCATCATCATTGATGATCAACATTATTCATCATCATCTTCATGGTTTTCATCATCATCATTGATGATCAACATTATTCGTCATCATTATTGATGATCGACATTATTCATCGTCGTTCTCATCATCATCATTGATGATCAACATTATTCATCATCGTTATTGATGATGGACATTATTCATCATCGTTGTCATGATCATCATTGATGATCAACATTATTCATCGTCGTTCTCATCATCATCATTGATGATCAACATTATTCATCGTCGTTCTCATCATCATCATTGATGATCGACATAATTCATCGTCGTTATCATCATTATTGATGATCGACATTATTCATCGTCGTTCTCATCATCATCATTGATGATCAACATTGTTGATCATCTTAGTCGTTCTCATCATCATCATTGATGATCAACATTATTCATCATCGTTGCCATCATCATCATTGATGATCAACATTATTCATCATCGTTCTCATCATCATTATTGATGATCGACATTATTCATCGTCGTTCTCATCATCATCATTGATGATCAACATTATTCATCATCGTTCTCATCATCATTATTGATGATCAACATTATTCATCATCATCTTCATCGTTGTCATCATCATCATTGATGATCAACATTATTCATCATCATCTTCATCGTTCTCATCATCATCATTGATGATCAACATTGTTCATCATCTTAGTCGTTCTGATCATCATCATTGATGATCAACATTATTCATCGTCGTTCTCATGATCATCATCGATGATCGACATTATTCATCATCGTTATCATCATTATTGATGATCGACATTATTAATCGTCGTTCTCATCATCATCATTGATGACCAACATTCTTCATCATCGTTCTCATCATCACCATTGATGATCAACACGATTCATCGTCGTTCTCATCATCGTCATTGGTGATAGACATTATTCATCATCATCTTCATCGTTCTCATCATCATCATTGATGATCAACATTATTCATCATCATCTTCATCGTTCTCATCATCATCATTGATGATCAACATTATTCATCATCGTTGTCATGATCATTATTGATGATCGACATTATTTATCGTCGTTCTCATCATCATCATTGATGACCAACATTATTCATCATCGATCTCATCATCATTATTGATGATGGACATTATTCATCATCGTTGTCATGATCATCATTGATGATCAACATTATTCATCGTCGTTCTCATCATCATCATTGATGATCAACATTGTTCATCATCTTTATGGTTCCCATCATCATCATTGATGATCAACATTATTCATCATCATCTTCATTGTTTTCATCATCATCATTGATGATCAACATTATTCGTCATCATTATTGATGATCGACATTATTCATCGTCGTTATCATCATCATCATTGATGATCAACATTATTCATCATCGTTATTGATGATGGACATTATTCATCATCGTTGTCATGATCATCATTGATGATCAACATTATTCATCATCGTTGTCATCATCATCATTGATGATCAACATTATTCATCATCGTTCTCATCATCATTATTGATGATCGACATTATTCATCATCATCTTCATCGTTCTCATCATCATCATTGATGATCAACATTATTCATCGTCGTTCTCATCATCATCATTGATGATCAACATTATTCATCATCGTTATTGATGATGGACATTATTCATCATCGTTGTCATGATCATCATTGATGATCAACATTATTCATCGTCGTTCTCATCATCATCATTGATGATCAACATTATTCATCGTCGTTCTCATCATCATCATTGATGATCGACATTATTCATCATCTTAGTCGTTCTCATCATCATCATTGATGATCAACATTATTCATCATCGTTGCCATCATCATCATTGATGATCAACATTATTCATCATCGTTCTCATCATCATTATTGATGATCGACATTATTCATCGTCGTTCTCATCATCATCATTGATGATCGACATTATTCATCATCGTTATCATCATTATTGATGATCGACATTATTCATCGTCGATCTCATCATTATCATTGATGATCAACATCATTCATCATCGTTCTCATCATCATTATTGATGATCGACATTATTCATCATCATCTTCATCGTTCTCATCATCATCATTGATGATCAACATTATTCATCATCATCTTCATTGTTTTCATCATCATCATTGATGATCAACATTATTCTTCATCATTATTGATGATCGACATTATTCATCGTCGTTCTCATCATCATCATTGATGATCAACATTATTCATCATCGTTATTGATGATGGACATTATTCATCATCGTTGTCATGATCATCATTGATGATCAACATTATTCATCGTCGTTCTCATCATCATCATTGATGATCAACATTGTTCATCATCTTTATGGTTCCCATCATCATCATTGATGATCAACATTGTTCATCATCTTAGTCGTTCTGATAATCATCATTGATGATCAACATTATTCATCATCATCTTCATCGTTCTCATCATCATCATTGATGATCAACATTATTCATCATCGTTCTCATCATGATTATTGATGATCAACATTATTCATCATCATCTTCATCGTTGTCATCATCATCATTGATGATCAACATTATTCATCGTCGTTCTCATCATCATCATTGATGATCAACATTATTCATCATCATCTTCATCGTTCTCATCATCATCATTGATGATCAACATTATTCATCATCGTTGTCATGATCATTATTGATGATCGACATTATTCATCATCGTCATCATCATTATTGATGATCAACATTATTCATCGTCGTTCTCATCATCATCATTGATGATCAACATTATTCATCGTCGTTCTCATCATCATCATTGATGATCAACATTATTCATCATGTTCATCGTTCTGAACATCATCATAGATGATCAACAATATTCATCAACATCTTCATCGTTCTCATCATCATCTTCATCGTTCTGAACATCATCATTGATGATCAACATTATTCATCATCATCTTCATCGTTCTCATCATCATCTTCATCGTTCTCATCATCATCATTGATGACCAACATTCTTCATCATCGTTCTCATCATCACCATTGATGATCAACACTATTCATCGTCGTTCTCATCATCGTCATTGGTGATAGACATTATTCATCATCATCTTCATCGTTCTCATCATCATCATTGATGATCAACATTATTCATCATCATCTTCATCGTTCTCATCATCATCATTGATGATCAACATTATTCATCATCGTTGTCATGATCATTATTGATGATCGACATTATTTATCGTCGTTCTCATCATCATCATTGATGAGCAACATTATTCATCATCGTTCTCATCATCATTATTGATGATGGACATTATTCATCATCGTTGTCATGATCATCATTGATGATCAACATTATTCATCGTCGTTCTCATCATCATCATTGATGATCAACATTGTTCATCATCTTTATGGTTCCCATCATCATCATTGATGATCAACATTGTTCATCATCTTCATCGTTCTCATCATCATTATTGATGATCGACATTATTCATCATCATCTTCATTGTTTTCATCATCATCATTAATGATCAACATTATTCGTCATCATTATTGATGATCGACATTATTCATCGTCGTTCTCATCATCATCATTGATGATCAACATTATTCATCATCGTTATTGATGATGGACATTATTCATCATCGTTGTCATGATCATCATTGATGATGAACATTATTCATCGTCGTTCTCATCATCATCATTGATGATCAACATTATTCATCGTCGTTCTCATCATCATCATTGATGATCGACATTATTCATCATCGTTATCATCATTATTGATGATCGACATTATTCATCGTCGTTCTCATCATCATCATTGATGATCAACATTGTTGATCATCTTAGTCGTTCTCATCATCATCATTTATGATCAACATTATTCATCATCGTTGCCATCATCATCATTGATGATCAACATTATTCATCATCGTTCTCATCATCATTATTGATGATCGACATTATTCATCGTCGCTCTCATCATCATCATTGATGATCAACATTATTCATCATCGTTCTCATCATCGTTATTGATGATGGACATTATTCATCATCCTTGTCATGATCATCATTGATGATCAACATTATTCATCGTCGTTCTCATCATCATCATTGATGATCAACATTGTTCATCATCTTTATGGTTCCCATCATCATCATTGATTATCAACATTATTCATCATCTTCATCGTTCTGAACATCATCATTGATGATCAACATTATTCATCATCATCTTCATCGTTCTCATCATCATCATTGATGATCAACATTATTCATCATCGTTATTGATGATGGACATTATTCATCATCGTTGTCATGATCATCATTGATGATCAACATTATTCATCGTCGTTCTCATCATCATCATTGATGATCGACATTATTCATCATCTTAGTCGTTCTCATCATCATCATTGATGATCAACATTATTCATCATCGTTGCCATCATCATCATTGATGATCAACATTATTCATCATCGTTCTCATCATCATTATTGATGATCGACATTATTCATCGTCGTTCTCATCATCATCATTGATGATCGACATTATTCATCATCGTTATCATCATTATTGATGATCGACATTATTCATCGTCGATCTCATCATTATCATTGATGATCAACATCATTCATCATCGTTCTCATCATCATTATTGATGATCGACATTATTCATCATCATCTTCATCGTTCTCATCATCATCATTGATGATCAACATTATTCATCATCATCTTCATTGTTTTCATCATCATCATTGATGATCAACATTATTCTTCATCATTATTGATGATCGACATTATTCATCGTCGTTCTCATCATCATCATTGATGATCAACATTATTCATCATCGTTATTGATGATGGACATTATTCATCATCGTTGTCATGATCATCATTGATGATCAACATTATTCATCGTCGTTCTCATCATCATCATTGATGATCAACATTGTTCATCATCTTTATGGTTCCCATCATCATCATTGATGATCAACATTGTTCATCATCTTAGTCGTTCTGATAATCATCATTGATGATCAACATTATTCATCATCATCTTCATCGTTCTCATCATCATCATTGATGATCAACATTATTCATCATCGTTCTCATCATGATTATTGATGATCAACATTATTCATCATCATCTTCATCGTTGTCATCATCATCATTGATGATCAACATTATTCATCGTCGTTCTCATCATCATCATTGATGATCAACATTATTCATCATCATCTTCATCGTTCTCATCATCATCATTGATGATCAACATTATTCATCATCGTTGTCATGATCATTATTGATGATCGACATTATTCATCATCGTTCTCATCATCATTATTGATGATCAACATTATTCATCGTCGTTCTCATCATCATCATTGATGATCAACATTATTCATCGTCGTTCTCATCATCATCATTGATGATCAACATTATTCATCATGTTCATCGTTCTGAACATCATCATAGATGATCAACAATATTCATCAACATCTTCATCGTTCTCATCATCATCTTCATCGTTCTGAACATCATCATTGATGATCAACATTATTCATCATCATCTTCATCGTGCTCATCATCATCTTCATCGTTCTCATCATCATCATTGATGACCAACATTCTTCATCATCGTTCTCATCATCACCATTGATGATCAACACTATTCATCGTCGTTCTCATCATCGTCATTGGTGATAGACATTATTCATCATCATCTTCATCGTTCTCATCATCATCATCATTGATGATCAACATTATTCATCATCATCTTCATCGTTCTCATCATCATCATTGATGAGCAACATTATTCATCATCGTTCTCATCATCATTATTGATGATGGACATTATTCATCATCGTTGTCATGATCATCATTGATGATCAACATTATTCATCGTCGTTCTCATCATCATCATTGATGATCAACATTGTTCATCATCTTTATGGTTCCCATCATCATCATTGATGATCAACATTGTTCATCATCTTAGTCGTTCTGATAATCATCATTGATGATCAACATTATTCATCATCGTTGTCATCATCATCATTGATGATCAACATTATTCATCATCGTTCTCATCATCATTATTGATGATCGACATTATTCATCATCATCTTCATTGTTTTCATCATCATCATTAATGATCAACATTATTCGTCATCATTATTGATGATCGACATTATTCATCGTCGTTCTCATCATCATCATTGATGATCAACATTATTCATCATCGTTATTGATGATGGACATTATTCATCATCGTTGTCATGATCATCATTGATGATGAACATTATTCATCGTCGTTCTCATCATCATCATTGATGATCAACATTATTCATCGTCGTTCTCATCATCATCATTGATGATCGACATTATTCATCATCGTTATCATCATTATTGATGATCGACATTATTCATCGTCGTTCTCATCATCATCATTGATGATCAACATTGTTGATCATCTTAGTCGTTCTCATCATCATCATTTATGATCAACATTATTCATCATCGTTGCCATCATCATCATTGATGATCAACATTATTCATCATCGTTCTCATCATCATTATTGATGATCGACATTATTCATCGTCGTTCTCATCATCATCATTGATGATCAACATTATTCATCATCGTTCTCATCATCGTTATTGATGATGGACATTATTCATCATCGTTGTCATGATCATCATTGATGATCAACATTATTCATCGTCGTTCTCATCATCATCATTGATGATCAACATTGTTCATCATCTTTATGGTTCCCATCATCATCATTGATTATCAACATTATTCATCATCTTCATCGTTCTGAACATCATCATTGATGATCAACATTATTCATCATCATCTTCATCGTTCTCATCATCATCATTGATGATCAACATTATTCATCATCGTTCTCATCATGATTATTGATGATCAACATTATTCATCATCATCTTCATCGTTGTCATCATCATCATTGATGATCAACATTATTCATCGTCGTTCTCATCATCATCATTGATGATCAACATTATTCATCGTCGTTCTCATCATCATCATTGATGATCAACATTGTTCATCATCTTCATGGTTCCCATCATCATCATTGATTATCAACATTATTCATCATCTTCATCGTTCTGAACATCATCATTGATGATCAACATTATTCATCATCATCTTCATCTTTCTCATCATCATCTTCATCGTTCTCATCATCATCATTGATGATCAACATTATTCATCATCATCTTCATCGTTCTCATCATCATCATTGATGATCAACATTATTCATCATCGTTGTCATGATCATTATTGATGATCGACATTATTTATCGTCGTTCTCATCATCATCATTGATGAGCAACATTATTCATCATCGTTCTCATCATCATTATTGATGATGGACATTATTCATCATCGTTGTCATGATCATCATTGATGATCAACATTATTCATCGTCGTTCTCATCATCATCATTGATGATCAACATTGTTCATCATCTTTATGGTTCCCATCATCATCATTGATGATCAACATTGTTCATCATCTTAGTCGTTCTGATAATCATCATTGATGATCAACATTATTCATCATCGTTGTCATCATCATCATTGATGATCAACATTATTCATCATCGTTCTCATCATCATTATTGATGATCGACATTATTCATCATCATCTTCATTGTTTTCATCATCATCATTAATGATCAACATTATTCGTCATCATTATTGATGATCGACATTATTCATCGTCGTTCTCATCATCATCATTGATGATCAACATTATTCATCATCGTTATTGATGATGGACATTATTCATCATCGTTGTCATGATCATCATTGATGATGAACATTATTCATCGTCGTTCTCATCATCATCATTGATGATCAACATTATTCATCGTCGTTCTCATCATCATCATTGATGATCGACATTATTCATCATCGTTATCATCATTATTGATGATCGACATTATTCATCGTCGTTCTCATCATCATCATTGATGATCAACATTGTTGATCATCTTAGTCGTTCTCATCATCATCATTTATGATCAACATTATTCATCATCGTTGCCATCATCATCATTGATGATCAACATTATTCATCATCGTTCTCATCATCATTATTGATGATCGACATTATTCATCGTCGTTCTCATCATCATCATTGATGATCAACATTATTCATCATCGTTCTCATCATCGTTATTGATGATGGACATTATTCATCATCTTTGTCATTATCATCATTGATGATCAACATTATTCATCGTCGTTCTCATCATCATCATTGATGATCAACATTGTTCATCATCTTTATGGTTCCCATCATCATCATTGATTATCAACATTATTCATCATCTTCATCGTTCTGAACATCATCATTGATGATCAACATTATTCATCATCATCTTCATCGTTCTCATCATCATCATTGATGATCAACATTATTCATCATCGTTCTCATCATGATTATTGATGATCAACATTATTCATCATCATCTTCATCGTTGTCATCATCATCATTGATGATCAACATTATTCATCGTCGTTCTCATCATCATCATTGATGATCAACATTATTCATCGTCGTTCTCATCATCATCATTGATGATCAACATTGTTCATCATCTTCATGGTTCCCATCATCATCATTGATTATCAACATTATTCATCATCTTCATCGTTCTGAACATCATCATTGATGATCAACATTATTCATCATCATCTTCATCTTTCTCATCATCATCTTCATCGTTCTCATCATCATCATTGATGACCAACATTCTTCATCATCGTTCTCATCATCACCATTGATGATCAACACTATTCATCGTCGTTCTCATCGTCGTCATTGGTGATAGACATTATTCATCTTCATCGTTCTCATCATCATCATTGATGATCAACATTATTCATCATCATCTTCATCGTTCTCATCATCATCATTGATGATCAACATTGTTCATCATCTTAGTCGTTCTGATCATCATCATTGATGATCAACATTATTCATCATCGTTGTCATCATCATCATTGATGATCAACATTATTCATCATCGTTCTCATCATCATTATTGATGATCGACATTATTCATCGTCGTTCTCATGATCATCATCGATGATCGACATTATTCATCATCGTTATCATCATTATTGATGATCGACATTATTCATCGTCGTTCTCATCATCATCATTGATGATCAACATTATTCATCATCGTTCTCATCATCATAATTGATGATCAACATTATTCATCATCATCTTCATCGTTGTCATCATCATCATTGATGATCAACATTATTCATCATCATCTTCATTGTTTTCATCATCATCATTGATGATCAACATTATTCATCATCGTTGTCATGATCATCATTGATGATCAACATTATTCATCGTCGTTCTCATCATTATCATTGATGATCAACATTATTCATCGTCGTTCTCATCATCATCATTGATGATCAACATTGTTCATCATCTTCATGGTTCCCATCATCATCATTGTTTATCAACATTATTCATCATCTTCATCGTTCTGAACATCATCATTGATGATCAACATTGTTCATCATCATCTTCATCGTTCTCATCTTCATCTTCATCGTTCTCATCATCATCATTGATGACCAACATTCTTCATCATCGTTCTCATCATCACCATTGATGATCAACACTATTCATCGTCGTTCTCATCATCGTCATTGGTGATAGACATTATTCATCATCATCTTCATCGTTCTCATCATCATCATTGATGATCAACATTATTCATCATCATCTTCATCGTTCTCATCATCATCATTGATGATCAACATTATTCGTCATCATTATTGATGATCGACATTATTCATCGTCGTTCTCATCATCATCATTGATGATCAACATTATTCATCATCGTTCTCATCATCGTTTTTGATGATGGACATTATTCATCATCGTTGTCATGATCATCATTGATGATCAACATTATTCATCGTCGTTCTCATCATCATCATTGATGATCAACATTGTTCATCATCTTTATGGTTCCCATCATCATCATTGATTATCAACATTATTCATCATCTTCATCGTTCTGAACATCATCATTGATGATCAACATTATTCATGATCATCTTCATCGTTCTCATCATCATCATTGATGATCAACATTATTCATCATCGTTCTCATCATGATTATTGATGATCAACATTATTCATCATCATCTTCATCGTTGTCATCATCATCATTGATGATCAACATTATTCATCGTCGTTCTCATCATCATCATTGATGATCAACATTGTTCATCATCTTCATGGTTCCCATCATCATCATTGATTATCAACATTATTCATCATCTTCATCGTTCTGAACATCATCATTGATGATCAACATTATTCATCATCATCTTCATCTTTCTCATCATCATCTTCATCGTTCTCATCATCATCATTGATGACCAACATTCTTCATCATCGTTCTCATCATCACCATTGATGATCAACACTATTCATCGTCGTTCTCATCGTCGTCATTGGTGATAGACATTATTCATCTTCATCGTTCTCATCATCATCATTGATGATGAACATTATTCATCATCATCTTCATCGTTCTCATCATCATCATTGATGATCAACATTGTTCTTCATCTTAGTCGTTCCGATCATCATCATTGATGATCAACATTATTCATCATCGTTGTCATCATCATCATTGATGATCAACATTATTCATCATCGTTCTCATCATCATTATTGATGATCGACATTATTCATCGTCGTTCTCATCATCATCATTGATGATCAACATTGTTGATCATCTTAGTCGTTCTCATCATCATCATTGATGATCAACATTATTCATCATCGTTGCCATCATCATCATTGATGATCAACATTATTCATCATCGTTCTCATCATCATTATTGATGATCGACATTATTCATCGTCGTTCTCATCATCATCATTGATGATCGACATTATTTATCATCGTTATCATCATTATTGATGATCGACATTATTCATCGTCGATCTCATCATTATCATTGATGATCAACATTATTCATCATCGTTCTCATCATCATTATTGATGATCTACATTATTCATCATCATCTTCATCGTTCTCATCATCATCATTGATGATCAACATTATTCATCATCATCTTCATTGTTTTCATCATCATCATTGATGATCAACATTATTCGTCATCATTATTGATGATCGACATTATTCATCGTCGTTCTCATCATCATCATTGATGATCAAAATTATTCATCATCGTTCTCATCATCGTTATTGATGATGGACATTATTCATCATCGTTCTCATGATCATCATTGATGATCAACATTATTCATCGTCGTTCTCATCATCATCATTGATGATCAACATTGTTCATCATCTTTATGGTTCCCATCATCATCATTGATTATCAACACTATTCATCATCTTCATCGTTCTGAACATCATCATTGATGATCAACATTATTCATCATCATCTTCATCGTTCTCATCATCATCATTGATGATCAACATTATTCATCATCGTTCTCATCATGATTATTGATGATCAACATTATTCATCATCATCTTCATCGTTGTCATCATCATCATTGATGATCAACATTATTCATCGTCGTTCTCATCATCATCATTGATGATCAACATTATTCATCGTCGTTCTCATCATCATCATTGATGATCAACATTGTTCATCATCTTCATGGTTCCCATCATGATCATTGATTATCAACATTATTCATCATCTTCATCGTTCTGAACATCATCATTGATGATCAACATTATTCATCATCATCTTCATCTTTCTCATCATCATCTTCATCGTTCTCATCATCATCATTGATGACCAACATTCTTCATCATCGTTCTCATCATCACCATTGATGATCAACACTATTCATCGTCGTTCTCATCGTCGTCATTGGTGATAGACATTATTCATCTTCATCGTTCTCATCATCATCATTGATGATCAACATTATTCATCATCATCTTCATCGTTCTCATCATCATCATTGATGATCAACATTGTTCATCATCTTAGTCGTTCTGATCATCATCATTGATGATCAACATTATTCATCATCGTTGTCATCATCATCATTGATGATCAACATTATTCATCATCGTTCTCATCATCATTATTGATGATCGACATTATTCATCGTCGTTCTCATGATCATCATCGATGATCGACATTATTCATCATCGTTATCATCATTATTGATGATCGACATTATTCATCGTCGTTCTCATCATCATCATTGATGATCAACATTATTCATCATCGTTCTCATCATCATTATTGATGATCAACATTATTCATCATCATCTTCATCGTTGTCATCATCATCATTGATGATCAACATTATTCATCATCGTTGTCATCATCATTGATGATCAACATTATTCATCATCGTTGTCATGATCATCATTGATGATCAACATTATTCATCGTCGTTCTCATCATTATCATTGATGATCATTATTATTCATCGTCGTTCTCATCATCATCATTGATGATCAACATTGTTCATCATCTTCATGGTTCCCATCATCATCATTGATTATCAACATTATTCATCATCTTCATCGTTCTGAACATCATCATTGATGATCAACATTATTCATCATCATCTTCATCGTTCTCATCTTCATCTTCATCGTTCTCATCATCATCATTGATGACCAACATTCTTCATCATCGTTCTCATCATCACCATTGATGATCAACACTATTCATCGTCGTTCTCATCATCGTCATTGGTGATAGACATTATTCATCTTCATCGTTCTCATCATCATCATTGATGATTAACATTATTCATCATCATCTTCATCGTTCTCATCATCATCATTGATGATCAACATTGTTCATCATCTTAGTCGTTCTGATCATCATCATTGATGATCAACATTATTCATCATCGTTCTCATCATCATCATTGATGATCAACATTATTCATCATCATCTTCATTGTTTTCATCATCATCATTGATGATCAACATTATTCGTCATCATTATTGATGATCGACATTATTCATCGTCGTTCTCATCATCATCATTGATGATCAAAATTATTCATCATCGTTCTCATCATCGTTATTGATGATGGACATTATTCATCATCGTTCTCATGATCATCATTGATGATCAACATTATTCATCGTCGTTCTCATCATCATCATTGATGATCAACATTGTTCATCATCTTTATGGTTCCCATCATCATCATTGATTATCAACATTATTCATCATCTTCATCGTTCTGAACATCATCATTGATGATCAACATTATTCATCATCATCTTCATCGTTCTCATCATCATCATTGATGATCAACATTATTCATCATCGTTCTCATCATGATTATTGATGATCAACATTATTCATCATCATCTTCATCGTTGTCATCATCATCATTGATGATCAACATTATTCATCGTCGTTCTCATCATCATCATTGATGATCAACATTATTCATCGTCGTTCTCATCATCATCATTGATGATCAACATTGTTCATCATCTTCATGGTTCCCATCATGATCATTGATTATCAACATTATTCATCATCTTCATCGTTCTGAACATCATCATTGATGATCAACATTATTCATCATCATCTTCATCTTTCTCATCATCATCTTCATCGTTCTCATCATCATCATTGATGACCAACATTCTTCATCATCGTTCTCATCATCACCATTGATGATCAACACTATTCATCGTCGTTCTCATCGTCGTCATTGGTGATAGACATTATTCATCTTCATCGTTCTCATCATCATCATTGATGATCAACATTATTCATCATCATCTTCATCGTTCTCATCATCATCATTGATGATCAACATTGTTCATCATCTTAGTCGTTCTGATCATCATGATTGATGATCAACATTATTCATCATCGTTGTCATCATCATCATTGATGATCAACATTATTCATCATCGTTCTCATCATCATTATTGATGATCGACATTATTCATCGTCGTTCTCATGATCATCATCGATGATCGACATTATTCATCATCGTTATCATCATTATTGATGATCGACATTATTCATCGTCGTTCTCATCATCATCATTGATGATCAACATTATTCATCATCGTTCTCATCATCATTATTGATGATCAACATTATTCATCATCATCTTCATCGTTGTCATCATCATCATTGATGATCAACATTATTCATCATCGTTGTCATCATCATTGATGATCAACATTATTCATCATCGTTGTCATGATCATCATTGATGATCAACATTATTCATCGTCGTTCTCATCATTATCATTGATGATCATTATTATTCATCGTCGTTCTCATCATCATCATTGATGATCAACATTGTTCATCATCTTCATGGTTCCCATCATCATCATTGATTATCAACATTATTCATCATCTTCATCGTTCTGAACATCATCATTGATGATCAACATTATTCATCATCATCTTCATCGTTCTCATCTTCATCTTCATCGTTCTCATCATCATCATTGATGACCAACATTCTTCATCATCGTTCTCATCATCACCATTGATGATCAACACTATTCATCGTCGTTCTCATCATCGTCATTGGTGATAGACATTATTCATCTTCATCGTTCTCATCATCATCATTGATGATCAACATTATTCATCATCATCTTCATCGTTCTCATCATCATCATTGATGATCAACATTGTTCATCATCTTAGTCGTTCTGATCATCATCATTGATGATCAACATTATTCATCATCGTTGTCATCATCATCATTGATGATCAACATTATTCATCATCGTTCTCATCATTATTATTGATGATCGACATTATTCATCGTCGTTCTCATGATCATCATCGATGATCGACATTATTCATCATCGTTATCATCATTATTGATGATCGACATTATTCATCGTCGTTCTCATCATCATCATTGATGATCAACATTATTCATCATCGTTCTCATCATCATTATTGATGATCAACATTATTCATCATCATCTTCATCGTTGTCATCATCATCATTGATGATCAACATTATTCATCATCGTTGTCATCATCATTGATGATCAACATTATTCATCATCGTTGTCATGATCATCATTGATGATCAACATTATTCGTCGTCGTTCTCATCATTATCATTGATGATCATTATTATTCATCGTCGTTCTCATCATCATCATTGATGATCAACATTGTTCATCATCTTCATGGTTCCCATCATCATCATTGATTATCAACATTATTCATCATCTTCATCGTTCTGAACATCATCATTGATGATCAACATTATTCATCATGATCTTCATCGTTCTCATCTTCATCTTCATCGTTCTCATCATCATCATTGATGACCAACATTCTTCATCATCGTTCTCATCATCACCATTGATGATCAACACTATTCATCGTCGTTCTCATCATCGTCATTGGTGATAGACATTATTCATCATCATCTTCATCGTTCTCATCATCATCATTGATGATCAACATTATTGATCATCGTTGTCATGATCATTATTGATGATCGACATTATTTATCGTCGTTCTCATCATCATCATTGATGATCAACATTATTCATCATCGTTCTCATCATCATTATTGATGATGGACATTATTCATCATCGTTGTCATGATCATCATTGATGATCAACATTATTCATCGTCGTTCTCATCATCATCATTGATGATCAACATTGTTCATCATCTTTATGTTTCCCATCATCATCATTGATTATCAACATTATTCATCATCTTCATCGTTCTGAACATCATCATTGATGATCAACATTATTCATCAACATCTTCATCGTTCTCATCATCATCATTGATGATCAACATTGTTCATCATCTTAGTCGTTCTGATAGTCATCATTGATGATCAACATTATTCATCATCGTTGTCATCATCATCATTGATGATCAACATTATTCATCATCGTTCTCATCATCATTATTGATGATCGACATTATTCATCATCATCTTCATCGTTCTCATCATCATCATTGATGATCAACATTATTCGTCATCATTATTGATGATCGACATTATTCATCGTCGTTCTCATCATCACCATTGATGATCAACATTATTCATCATCGTTATTGATGATGGACATTATTCATCATCGTTGTCATGATCATCATTGATGATCAACATTATTCATCGTCGTTCTCATCATCATCATTGATGATCAACATTGTTCATCATCTTTATGGTTCCCATCATCATCATTGATTATCAACATTATTCATCATCCTCATCGTTCTGAACATCATCATTGATGATCAACATTATTCATCATCATCTTCATCGTTCTCATCATCATCATTGATGATCAACATTATTCATCATCGTTCTCATCATCATTATTGATGATCAACATTATTCATCATCATCTTCATCGTTGTCATCATCATCATTGATGATCAACATTATTCATCGTCGTTCTCATCATCATCATTGATGATCAACATTGTTCATCATCTTCATGGTTCCCATCATCATCATTGATTATCAACATTATTCATCATCTTCATCGTTCTGAACATCATCATTGATGATCAACATTATTCATCATCATCTTCATCTTTCTTATCATCATCTTCATCGTTCTCATCATCATCATTGATGACCAACATTCTTCATCATCGTTCTCAGCATCACCATTCATGATCAACAATATTCATCGTCGTTCTCATCATCGTCATTGGTGATAGACATTATTCATCTTCATCGTTCTCATCATCATCATTGATGATCAACATTATTCATCATCATCTTCATCGTTCTCATCATCATCATTGATGATCAACATTGTTCATCATCTTAGTCGTTCTGATCATCATCATTGATGATCAACATTATTCATCATCGTTGTCATCATCATCATTGATGATCAACATTATTCATCATCGTTCTCATCATCATTATTGATGATCGACATTATTCATCGTCGTTCTCATGATCATCATCGATGATCGACATTATTCATCATCGTTATCATCATTATTGATGATCGACATTATTCATCGTCGTTCTCATCATCATCATTGATGATCAACATTATTCATCATCGTTCTCATCATCATTATTGATGATCAACATTATTCATCATCATCTTCATCGTTGTCATCATCATCATTGATGATCAACATTATTCATCATCGTTGTCATCATCATTGATGATCAACATTATTCATCATCGTTGTCATGATCATCATTGATGATCAACATTATTCATCGTCGTTCTCATCATCATTATTGATGATCAACATTATTCATCGTCGTTCTCATCATCATCATTGATGATTAACATTGTTCATCATCTTCATGGTTCCCATCATCATCATTGATTATCAACATTATTCATCATCTTCATCGTTCTGAACATCATCATTGATGATCAACATTATTCATCATCATCTTCATCGTTCTCATCATCATCATTGATGATCAACATTATTCATCATCATTGATGATCAACATTATTCATCATCGTTGTCATGATCATTATTGATGATCGACATTATTTATCGTCGTTCTCATCATCATCATTGATGATCAACATTATTCATCATCGTTCTCATCATCCTTATTGATGATGGACATTATTCATCATCTATGTCATGATCATCATTGATGATCAACATTATTCATCGTCGTTCTCATCATCATCATTGATGATCAACATTGTTCATCATCTTTATGATTCCCATCATCATCATTGATTATCAACATTTTTCATCATCTTTATCGTTCTGAACATCATCATTGATGATGAACATTATTCATCAACATCTTCATCGTTCTCATCATCATCATTGATGATCAACATTGTTCATCATCTTAGTCGTTCTGATAATCATCATTGATGATCAACATTATTCATCATCGTTGTCATCATCATCATTGATGATCAACATTATTCATCATCGTTCTCATCATTATTGATGATCGACATTATTCATCATCGTTCTCATCATCATCATCGATGATCGACATTATTCATCATCGTTATCATCATTATTGATGATCGACATTATTCATCGTCGTTCTCATCATCATCATTGATGATCAACATTATTCATCATCGTTCTCATCATCATTATTGATGATCAACATTATTCATCATCATCTTCATCGTTGTCATCATCATCATTGATGATCAACATTATTCATCATCGTTGTCATGATCATCATTGATGATCAACATTATTCATCATCGTTGTCATCATCATCATTGATGATCAACATTATTCATCGTCGTTCTCATCATCATCATTGATGATCAACATTATTCATCGTCGTTCTCATCATCATCATTGATGATCAACATTGTTCATCATCTTCATGGTTCCCATCATCATCATTGATTATCAACATTATTCATCATCTTCATCGTTCTGAACATCATCATAGATGATCAACATTATTCATCATCATCTTCATCGTTCTCATCATCTTCATCGTTCTCATCATCATCATTGATGACCAACATTCTTCATCATCGTTCTCATCATCACCATTGATGATCAACACTATTCATCGTCGTTCTCATCATCGTCATTGGTGATAGACATTATTCATCATCATCTTCATCGTTCTCATCATCATCATCATTGATGATCAACATTATTGATCATCATCTTCATCTTTCTCATCATCATCATTGATGATCAACATTCTTCATCATCGTTCTCATCATCACCATTGATGATCAACACTATTCATCATCGTTCTCATCATCGTCATTGGTGATAGACATTATTCATCATCATCTTCATCGTTCTCATCATCATCATCATTGATGATCAACATTATTGATCATCATCTTCATCTTTCTCATCATCATCATTGATGATCAACATTCTTCATCATCGTTCTCATCATCACCATTGATGATCAACACTATTCATCATCGTTCTCATCATCGTCATTGGTGATAGACATTATTCATCATCATCTTCATCGTTCTCATCATCATCATTGGTGATCAACATTATTCATCATCATCTTCATTGTTCTCATCATTATCATTGATGAGCAACATTATTCATTGTCGTTCTCATCATCATCATTGATTATCAACATTCTTCATCATCGTTCTCATCATCGTCATTGGTGATAGACATTATTCATCATCATCTTCATCGTTCTCATCATCATCATTGATGATCAACATTCTTCATCATCGTTCTCATCATCGTCATTGGTGATAGACATTATTCATCATCATCTTCATCGTTCTCATCATCATCATTGATGATCAACATTATTCATCATCATCTTCATCGTTCTCATCATCATCATTGATGATCAACATTATTCATCATCGTTGTCATGATCATCATTGATTATCGACATTATTCATCGTCGTTCTCATCATCATTATTGATGATCAACATTATTCATCATCGTTCTCATCATCATTATTGATGATCAACATTATTCATCATCATCTTCATCGTTGTCATCATCATCATTGATGATCAACATTATTCATCATCGTTGTCATGATCATCATTGATGATCAACATTATTCATCATCGTCGTTCTCATCATCATCATTGATGATCAACATTATTCATCGTCGTTCTCATCATCATCATTGATGATCAACATTATTCATCGTCGTTCTCATCATCATCATTGATGATCAACATTGTTCATCATCTTCATGGTTCCCATCATCATCATTGATGATCAACATTATTCATCATCGTTGTCATGATCATCATTGATGATCAACATTATTCATCATCGTCGTTCTCATCATCATCATTGATGATCAACATTATTCATCGTCGTTGTCATGATCATCATTGATGATCAACATTATTCATCGTCGTTCTCATCATCATCATTGATTATCAACATTATTCATCATCTTCATCGTTCTCATCATGATCTTCGTCGTTCTCATCATCATCATTGATGATCGACATTATTCATCATCGTTCTCATCATCGTCATTGGTGATAGACATTATTCATCATCATCTTCATCGTTCTCATCATCATTATTGATGATCAACACTATTCATCGTCGTTCTCATCATCGTCATTGGTGATAGACATTATTCATCATCATCTTCATCGTTCTCATCATCATCATTGATGATCAACATTATTCATCATCGTTGTCATGATCATCATTGGTGATCAACATTATTCATCGTCGTTCTCATCATCATCATTGGTGATCAACATTATTCATCGTCATCTTCATCGTTCTCATCATCATCATTGGTGATAGACATTATTCATCATCATCATCTTCATTGTTCTCATCATTATCATTGATGATCAACATTATTCATCATCATCATCATTGATGACCAACATTCTTCATCATCGTTCTCATCATCACCATTGATGATCAGCACTATTCATCATCGTTCTCATCATCATCATTGGTGATCAACATTATTCATCGTCATCTTCATCGTTCTCATCATCATCATTGGTGATAGACATTATTCATCATCATCTTCATTGTTCTCATCATTATCATTGATGATCAACATTATTCATCATCATCTTCATTGTTCTCATCATCATTATTGATGATCAACATTATTCATCATCATCTTCATCGTTCTTATCATCATCATTGATGATCAGCATCATTCATCATCATCTTCATCGTTCTCATCATCATCATTGATGATCTACATTATTCATCATCATCTTCATCGTTCTTATCATCATCATTGATGATCAACATTATTCATCATCGTTCACATCATCATCCTTTACGATCAACATTATTCATCATCATTCTCATCATCATCATTGATGAACAGCATTATTCATCATCATCATCATCGTTTTCATCATCATTATTGATGATCAACATTATTCATCATCGTTCACATCATCCTTTACGATCAACATTATTCATCATCATCTTCATCGTTCTCATCATTATCATTGTCGATCAACATTATTCATCATCATCTTTATTCTTCTCATGATCATTATTGGTGATCAACATTATTCATCATCATCTTCATCGTTCTCATCATCATTATTGATGATCGACATTATTCATCGTCGTTCTCATCATCATCATTGATGATCAACATTGTTCATCATCTTAGTTGTTCTCATCATCATCATTGATGATCAACATTATTCATCATCGTTGTCATCATCATCATTGATGATCAACATTATTCATCATTATTGATGATCGACATTATTCATCGTCGTTCTCATCATCATCATTGATGATCGACATTATTCATCATCGTTATCATCATCATTGATGATCGACATTATTCATCGTCGTTCTAATCATCATCATCATTGATGATCAACATTATTCATCATCGTTCTCATCATCATTATTGATGATCAACATTATTCATCATCATCTTCATCGTTCTCATCATCATCATTGATAATCAACATTATTCATCATCGTTGTCATGATCATCATTGATGATCAACATTATTCATCGTCGTTCTCATCATCATCATTGATTATCAACATTATTCATCATCTTCATCGTTCTCATCATGATCTTCATCGTTCTCATCATCATCATTGATGATCAACATTCTTCATCATCGTTCTCATCATCGTCATTGGTGACAGACATTATTCATCATCATCTTCATCGTTCTCATCATCATTATTGATGATCGACATTATTCATCGTCGTTCTCATCATCATCATTGATGATCAACATTGTTGATCATCTTAGTCGTTCTCATCATCATCATTGATGATCAACATTATTCATCATCGTTGCCATCATCATCATTGATGATCAACATTATTCATCATCGTTCTCATCATCATTATTGATGATCGACATTATTCATCGTCGTACTCATCATCATCATTGATGATCGACATTATTCATCATCGTTATCATCATCACCATTGATGATCAACACTATTCATCGTCGTTCTCATCATCGTCATTGGTGATAGACATTATTCATCATCATCTTCATCGTTCTGAACATCATCATTGATGATCAACATTCTTCATCATCGTTCTCATCATCACCATTGATGATCAACACTATTCATCGTCGTTCTCATCATCGTCATTGGTGATAGACATTATTCATCATCATCTTCATCGTTCTCATCATCATCATTGATGATCAACATTATTCATCATCGTTGTCATGATCATGATTGATGATCAACATTATTCATCGTCGTTCTCATCATCATCATTGATGATCAACATTGTTCATCATCTTCATGGTTCCCATCATCATAATTGATTATCAACATTATTCATCATCTTCATCGTTCTGAACATCAACATTGATGATCAACATTATTCATCATCATCTTCATCGTTTTCATCATCATCATTGATGATCAACATTCTTCATCATCGTTCTCATCATCATCATTGATGATCAACACTATTCATCATCGTTCTCATCATCGTCATTGGTGATAGACATTATTCATCATCATCTTCATCGTTCTCATCATCATCATTGGTGATAGACATTATTCATCATCATCTTCATTGTTCTCATCATTATCATTGATGATCAACATTATTCATCATCGTTGTCATGATCATTATTGATGATCGACATTATTTATCGTCTTTCTCATCATCATCATTGATGATCAACATTATTCATCATCGTTGTCATGATCATCATTGATGATCAACATTATTCATCGTCGTTCTCATCATCATCATTGATGATCAACATTGTTTATCATCTTCATGGTTCCCATCATCATAATTGATTATCAACATTATTCATCATCTTCATCGTTCTGAACATCAACATTGATGATCAACATTATTCATCATCATCTTCATCGTTTTCATCATCATCATTGATGACCAACATTCTTCATCATCGTTCTCATCATCACCATTGATGATCAGCACTATTCATCATCGTTCTCATCATCGTCATTGGTGATAGACATTATTCATCATCATCTTCATCGTTCTCATCATCATCATTGGTGATCAACATTATTCATCGTCATCTTCATCGTTCTCATCATCATCATTGGTGATAGACATTATTCATCATCATCTTCATTGTTCTCATCATTATCATTGGCGATCAACATTATTCATCATCCATCTTCATTGTTCTCATCATCATTATTGATGATCAACATTATTCATCATCATCTTCATCGTTCTTATCATCATCATTGATGATCAGCATCATTCATCATCATCTTCATCGTTCTCATCATCATCATTGATGATCTACATTATTCATTACTATCTTCATCGTTCTTGTCATCATCGTTGATGATCAACATTATTCATTATCATCTTGATCGTTCTTATCATCATCATTGATGATCAACATAGTTCATCATCTTCGTCGTTCTCATCGTCATCATTGGTGATAGACATTATTCATCATCGTTCACATCATCATCCTTTACGATCAACATTATTCATCATCATTCTCATCATCATCATTGATGAACAACATTATTCATCATCATCATCATCGTTTTCATCATCATTATTGATGATCAACATTATTCATCATCGTTCACATCATCCTTTACGATCAACTTTATTCATCATCATCTTCATCGTTCTCATCATTATCATTGTCGATCAACATTATTCATCATCATCTTTATTCTTCTCATGATCATTATTGGTGATCAACATTATTCATCATCATCTTCATCGTTCTCATCATCATTATTGATGATCGACATTATTCATCGTCGTTCTCATCATCATCATTGATAATCAACATTGTTCATCATCTTAGTCTTTCTCATCATCATCATTGATGATCAACATTATTCATCATCGTTGTCATCATCATCATTGATGATCAACATTATTCATCATCGTTCTCATCATCATCATTGATGATCAACATTATTCATCATCGTTCTCATCATCATTATTGATGATCAACATTATTCATCATCATCTTCATCGTTCTCATCATCATCATTGATAATCAACATTATTCATCATCCTTGTCATGATCATCATTGATGATCAACATTATTCATCGTCGTTCTCATCATCATCATTGATTATCAACATTATTCATCATCTTCATCGTTCTCATCATGATCTTCATCGTTCTCATCATCATCATTGATGATCAACATTCTTCATCATCGTTCTCATCATCGTCATTGGTGATAGACATTATTCATCATCATCTTCATCGTTCTCATCATCATTATTGATGATCGACATTATTCATCGTCGTTCTCATCATCATCATTGATGATCAACATTGTTGATCATCTTAGTCGTTCTCATCATCATCATTGATGATCAACATTATTAATCATCGTTGCCATCATCATCATTGATGATCAACATTATTCATCATCGTTCTCATCATCATTATTGATGATCGACATTATTCATCGTCGTTCTCATCATCATCATTGATGATCGACATTATTCATCATCGTTATCATCATTATTGATGATCGACATTATTCATCGTCGATCTCATCATTATCATTGATGATCAACATTATTCATCATCGTTCTCATCATCATCATTCATTATCAACATTATTCATCATCTTCATCGTTCTGAACATCATCATTGATGATCAACACTATTTATCGTCGTTCTCATCGTCGTCATTGGTGATAGACATTATTCATCTTCATCGTTCTCATCATCATCATTGATGATCAACATTATTCATCATCATCTTCATCGTTCTCATCATCATCATTGATGATCAACATTGTTCATCATCTTAGTCGTTCTGATCATCACCATTGATGATCAACACTATTCATCGTCGTTCTCATCATCGTCATTGGTGATAGACATTATTCATCATCATCTTCATCGTTCTCATCATCATCATTGATGATCAACATTATTCATCATCGTTGTCATGATCATGATTGATGATCAACATTATTCATCGTCGTTCTCATCATCATCATTGATGATCAACATTGTTCATCATCTTCATGGTTCCCATCATCATAATTGATTATCAACATTATTCATCATCTTCATCGTTCTGAACATCAACATTGATGATCAACATTATTCATCATCATCTTCATCGTTTTCATCATCATCATTGATGATCAACATTCTTCATCATCGTTCTCATCATCACCATTGATGATCAACACTATTCATCATCGTTCTCATCATCGTCATTGGTGATAGACATTATTCATCATCATATTCATTGTTCTCATCATTATCATTGATGATCAACATTATTCATCATCATCTTCATTGTTCTCATCATCATTATTGATGATCAACATTATTCATCATCATCTTCATCCTTCTTATCATCATCATTGATGATCAACATCATTCATCATCATCTTCATCGTTCTCATCATCATCATTGATGATCTACATTATTCATTACCTTCTTCATAGTTCTTGTCATCATCGTTGATGATCAACATTATTCATTATCATCTTGATCGTTCTTATCATCATCATTGATGATCAACATAGTTCATCATCTTCATCGTTCTCATCGTCATCATTGGTGATAGACATTATTCATCATCGTTCACATCATCATCCTTTACGATCAACATTATTCATCATCATTCTCATCATCATCATTGATGAACAACATTATTCATCATCATCGTTTTCATCATCATTATTGATGATCAACATTATTCATCATCGTTCACATCATCCTTTACGATCAACATTATTCATCATCATCTTCATCGTTCTCATCATTATCATTGTCGATCAACATTATTCATCATCATCTTCATTCTTCTCATGATCATTATTGGTGATCAACATTATTCATCATCATCTTCATGGTTCTCATCATCATTATTGATGATCGACATTATTCATCGTCGTTCTCATCATCATCATTGATGATCAACATTGTTCATCATCTTAGTCTTTCTCATCATCATCATTGATGATCAACATTATTCATCATCGTTGTCATCATCATTATTGATGATCGACATTATTCATCATCATCTTCATCGTTCTCGTCATCATTATTGATGATCGACATTATTCATCGTCGTTCTCATCATCATCATTGATGATCGACATTATTCATCATCGTTATCATCATTATTGATGATCGACATTATTCATCGTCGTTCTCATCATCATCATTGATGATCAACATTATTCATCATCGTTCTCATCATCATTATTGATGATCAACATTATTCATCATCATCTTCATCGTTCTCATCATCATCATTGATGATCAACATTATTCATCATCGTTGTCATGATCATCATTGATGAGCAACATTATTCATCGTCGTTCTCATCATCATCATTGATGATCAACATTCTTCATCATCGTTCTCATCATCGTCATTGGTGATAGACATTATTCATCATCATCTTCATCGTTCTCATCATCATCATTGATGATCAACATTATTCATCATCATCTTCATCGTTCTCATCATCATCATTGATGATCAACATTATTCATCATCGTTGTCATGATCATCATTGATGATCGACATTATTCATCGTCGTTCTCATCATCATCATTGATGATCAACATTATTCATCATCGTTCTCATCATCATTATTGATGATCAACATTATTTATCATCATCTTCATCGTTGTCATCATCATCATTGATGATCAACATTATTCATCATCGTTGTCATCATCATCATTGATGATCAACATTATTCATCATCGTTGTCATGATCATCATTGATGATCAACATTATTCATCGTCGTTCTCATCATCATTGATGATCAACATTGTTCATCATCTTCATGGTTCCCATCATCATCATTGATTATCAACATTATTCATCATCTTCATCATTCTGAACATCATCATTGATGATCAACATTATTCATCATCATCTTCATCGTTCTCATCATCTTCATCGTTCTCATCTTCATCATTGATGACCAACATTCTTCATCATCGTTCTCATCATCACCATTGATGATCAACACTATTCAACGTCGTTCTCATCATCGTCATTGGTGATAGACATTATTCATCATCATCTTCATCGTTCTCATCATCATCATTGATGATCAACATTATTCATCATCGTTGTCATCATCATCATTGATGATCAACATTATTCATCATCGTTCTCATCATCATTATTGATGATCAACATTATTCATCGTCGTTCTCATCATCATCATCGATGATCGACGTTATTCATCATCGTTATCATCATTATTGATGATCGACATTATTCATCGTCGTTCTCATCATCATCATTGATGATCAACATTATTCATCATCGTTCTCATCATCATTATTTATGATCAACATTATTTATCATTATCTTCATCGTTGTCATCATCATCATTGATGATCAACATATTTCATCATCGTTGTCATCATCATCATTGATCAACATTATTCATGATCGTTGTCATGATCATCATTGATGATCAACATTATTCATCGTCGTTCTCATCATCATCATTGATGATCAACATTATTCATCATCATATCTCATTATCATCATCAACACTATTCATCGTCATTGGTGATAGACATTATTCATCATCATCTTCATCGTTCTCATCATCATCATTGGTGATCAACATTATTCATCGTCATCTTCATCGTTGTCATGATCATCATTGATGAGCAACATTATTCATCGTCGTTCTCATCATCATCATTGATTATCAACATTATTCATCATCTTCATCGTTCTCAACATCATCATTGATGATCAACATTATTCATCATCATCTTCATCGTTCTAAGTATCACCATTGATGATCAACACTATTCATCGTCGTTCTCATCATAGTCATTGGTGATAGACATTATTCATCATCCTCTTCATCGTTCTCATCATCATCATTGATGATCAACATTATTCATCATCATCTTCATCGTTCTCATCATCATCATTGGTAATCAACATTATTCATCGTCGTTCTCATCATCAACATTGATGATCAACATTGTTCATCATCTTCATGGTTCCCATCATCATCATTGATTATCAACATTATTCATCATCTTCATCGTTTTCATCATCATCATTGATGATCAATATTATTCATCATCATCTTCATCGTTCTCATCATCATCATTGATGATCAACATTCTTCATCATCGTTTTCATCATCACCATTGATGATCAACACTATTCATCGTCGTTCTCATCATCGTCATTGGTGATAGACATTATTCATCATCATCTTCATCGTTCTCATCATCATCATTGGTGATCAACATTATTCATCGTCATCTTCATCGTTCTCATCATCATCATTCGTGATAGACATTATTCATCATCATCTTCATTGTTCTCATCATTATCATTGATGATCAACATTATTCGTCATCATCTTCATTGTTCTCATCATCATTATTGATGATCAACATTATTCATCATCATCTTCATCGTTCTTATCATCATCATTGATGATCAACATCATTCATCATCATCTTCATCGTTCTCATCATCATCATTGATGATCTACATGATTCATTATCATCTTCATCGTTCTTGTCATCATCGTTGATGATCAACATCAGTCATCATCATCTTGATCGTTCTTATCATCATCATTGATGATCAACATAGTTCATCATCTTCATCCTTCTCATCATCATCATTGACGATCGACATTATTCATCATCTTCATCGTTCTGAACATCATCATTGATGATCAACATTATTCATCATCATCTTCATCGTTCTCATCATCATCTTCATCGTTCCCATCATCACCATTGATGATCAACATTATTCATCATCTTCATCGTTCTGAACATCATCATTGATGATCAACATTATTCATCATCATCTTCATCGTTC
Organism: Prostheceraeus crozeri; assembly: GCA_907163375.1. Taxonomy (NCBI): domain Eukaryota; kingdom Metazoa; phylum Platyhelminthes; order Polycladida; family Euryleptidae; genus Prostheceraeus; species Prostheceraeus crozeri. The sequence goes on along the minus strand of CAJQUW010002174.1, from coordinate 148,519 downwards.
TAATCATCACCATTGATGATCAACACTATTCATCGTCGTTCTCATCATAGTCATTGGTGATAGACATTATTCATCATCATCTTCATCGTTTTCATCATCATCATTGATGATAAATATTATTCATCATCATCTTCATCGTTCTCATCATCATCATTGATGATCAACATTCTTCATCATCGTTTTCGTCATCACCATTGATGATCAACACTATTCATCGTCGTTCTCATCATCGTCATTGGTGATAGACATTATTCATCATCATCTTCATCGTTCTCATCATCATCATTGATGATCAACATTATTTACATCATCTTCATCGTTCTCATCATCATCATTGGTAATCAACATTATTCATCATCGTTGTCATCATCATCATTGATGATCAACATTATTCATCGTCGTTCTCATCATCAACATTGATGATCAACATTGTTCATCATCTTCATCGTTCTCATCATGATCTTCATCGTTCTCATCATCATCATTGATGATCAACATTCTTCATCATCGTTCTCATCATCGTCATTGGTGATAGACATTATTCATCATCATCTTCATCGTTCTCATCATCATTATTGATGATCGACATTATTCATCGTCGTTCTCATCATCATCATTGATGATCAACATTGTTGATCATCTTAGTCGTTCTCATCATCATCATTGATGATCAACATTATTCATCATCGTTGCCATCATCATCATTGATGATCAACATTATTCATCATCGTTCTCATCATCATTATTGATGATCGACATTATTCATCGTCGTTCTCATCATCATCATTGATGATCGACATTATTCATCATCGTTATCATCATTATTGATGATCGACATTATTCATCGTCGATCTCATCATTATCATTGATGATCAACATTATTCATCATCGTTCTCATCATCGTCATTCATTATCAACATTATTCATCATCTTCATCGTTCTGAACATCATCATTGATGATCAACATTATTCATCATCATCTTCATCGTTCTCATCATCATCATTGATGACCAACATTCTTCATCATCGTTCTCATCATCACCATTGATGATCAACACTATTTATCGTCGTTCTCATCATCGTCATTGGTGATAGACATTATTCATCATCATCTTCATCGTTCTCATCATCATCATTGATGATCAACATTATTCATCATCGTTGTCATGATCATGATTGATGATCAACATTATTCATCGTCGTTCTCATCATCATCATTGATGATCAACATTGTTCATCATCTTCATGGTTCCCATCATCATAATTGATTATCAACATTATTCATCATCTTCATCGTTCTGAACATCAACATTGATGATCAACATTATTCATCATCATCTTCATCGTTTTCATCATCATCATTGATGATCAACATTCTTCATCAGCGTTCTCATCATCACCATTGATGATCAACACTATTCATCATCGTTCTCATCATCGTCATTGGTGATAGACATTATTCATCATCATCTTCATCGTTCTCATCATCATCATTGGTGATCAACATTATTCATCATCATCTTCATTGTTCTCATCATTATCATTGATGATCAACATTATTCATCATCATCTTCATTGTTCTCATCATCATTATTGATGATCAACATTATTCATCATCATCTTCATCTGTCTCATCATCATTATTTATGATCAACATTATTCATCATCATCTTCATCGTTCTTATCATCATCATTGATGATCAACATCATTCATCATCATCTTCATCGTTCTCATCATCATCATTGATGATCTACATTATTCATTACCATCATCATCGTTCTTGTCATCATCATTGATGATCGACATTATTCATCATCTTCATCGTTCTCATCGTCATCATTGTCATCTTCATCGTTCTCATCGTCATCATTGGTGATAGACATTATTCATCATCGTTCACATCATCATCCTTTACGATCAACATTATTCATCATCATTCTCATCATCATCATTGATGAACAACATTATTCATCATCATCATCATCGTTTTCATCATCATTATTGATGATCAACATTATTCATCATCGTTCACATCATCCTTTACGATCAACATTATTCATCATCATCTTCATCGTTCTCATCATCATCATTGATGATCGACATTATTCATCATCGTTATCATCATTATTGATGATCGACATTATTCATCGTCGTTCTAATCATCATCATCATTGATGATCAACATTATTCATCATCGTTCTCATCATCATTATTGATGATCAACATTATTCATCATCATCTTCATCGTTCTCATCATCATCATTGATGATCAACATTATTCATCATCGTTGTCATGATCATCATTGATGAGCAACATTATTCATTGTCGTTCTCATCATCATCATTGATTATCAACATTCTTCATCATCGTTCTCATCATCGTCATTGGTGATAGACATTATTCATCATCATCTTCATCGTTCTCATCATCATCATTGATGATCAACATTATTCATCATCATCTTCATCGTTCTCATCATCATCATTGATGATCAACATTATTCATCATCGTTGTCATGATCATCATTGATGATCGACATTTTTCATCGTCGTTCTCATCATCATCATTGATGATCAACATTATTCATCATCGTTCTCATCATCATTATTGATGATCAACATTATTCATCATCATCTTCATCGTTGTCATCATCATCATTGATGATCAACATTATTCATCATCGTTGTCATCATCATCATTGATGATCAACATTATTCATCATCGTTGTCATGATCATCATTGATGATCAACATTATTCATCGTCGTTCTCATCATCATTGATGATCAACATTGTTCATCATCTTCATGGTTCCCATCATCATCATTGATTATCAACATTATTCATCATCTTCATCATTCTAAACATCATCATTGATGATCAACATTATTCATCATCATCTTCATCGTTCTCATCATCTTCATCGTTCTCATCATCTTCATCGTTCTCATCATCATCATTGATGACCAACATTCTTCATCATCGTTCTCATCATCACCATTGATGATCAACACTATTCATCGTCGTTCTCATCATCGTCATTGGTGATAGACATTATTCATCATCATCTTCATCGTTCTCATCATCATCATTGATGATCAACATTATTCATCATCGTTGTCATCATCATCATTGATGATCAACATTATTCATCATCGTTCTCATCATCATTATTGATGATCAACATTATTCATCGTCGTTCTCATCATCATCATCGATGATCGACATTATTCATCATCGTTATCATCATTATTGATGATCGACATTATTCATCGTCGTTCTCATCATCATCATTGATGATCAACATTATTCATCATCGTTCTCATCATCATTATTGATGATCAACATTATTTATCATTATCTTCATCGTTGTCATCATCATCATTGATGATCAACATATTTCATCATCGTTGTCATCATCATCATTGATCAACATTATTCATGATCGTTGTCATTATCATCATTGATGATCAACATTATTCATCGTCGTTCTCATCATCATCATTGATGATCAACATTATTCATCATCATATCTCATTATCATCATCAACATTATTCATCGTCGTTCTGAACATCATCATTGATGATCAACATTATTCATCATCATCTTCATCGTTCTAAGTATCACCATTGATGATCAACACTATTCATCGTCGTTCTCATCATAGTCATTGGTGATAGACATTATTCATCATCATCTTCATCGTTCTCATCATCATCATTGATGATCAACATTATTCATCATCATCTTCATCGTTCTCATCATCATCATTGGTAATCAACATTATTCATCGTCGTTCTCATCATCAACATTGATGATCAACATTGTTCATCATCTTCATGGTTCCCATCATCATCATTGATTATCAACATTATTCATCATCTTCATCGTTTTCATCATCATCATTGATGATCAATATTATTCATCATCATCTTCATCGTTCTCATCATCATCATTGATGATCAACATTCTTCATCATCGTTTTCATCATCACCATTGATGATCAACACTATTCATCGTCGTTATCATCATCGTCATTGGTGATAGACATTATTCATCATCATCTTCATCGTTCTCATCATCATCATTGGTGATCAACATTATTCATCGTCATCTTCATCGTTCTCATCATCATCATTCGTGATAGACATTATTCATCATCATCTTCATTGTTCTCATCATTATCATTGATGATCAACATTATTCATCATCATCTTCATTGTTCTCATCATCATTATTGATGATCAACATTATTCATCATCATCTTCATCGTTCTTATCATCATTATTGATGATCAACATCATTCATCATCATCTTCATCGTTCTCATCATCATCATTGATGATCTACATGATTCATTATCATCTTCATCGTTCTTGTCATCATCGTTGATGATCAACATCAGTCATCATCATCTTGATCGTTCTTATCATCATCATTGATGATCAACATAGTTCATCATCTTCATCCTTCTCATCATCATCATTGACGATCGACATTATTCATCATCTTCATCGTTCTGAACATCATCATTGATGATCAACATTATTCATCATCATCTTCATCGTTCTCATCATCATCTTCATCGTTCCCATCATCACCATTGATGATCAACATTATTCATCATCTTCATCGTTCTGAACATCATCATTGATGATCAACATTATTCATCATCATCTTCATCGTTCTAATCATCACCATTGATGATCAACACTATTCATCGTCGTTCTCATCATAGTCATTGGTGATAGACATTATTCATCATCATCTTCATCGTTCTCATCATCATCATTGATGATCAACATTATTCATCATCTTCATCGTTCTCATCATCATCATTGGTAATCAACATTATTCATCATCGTTGTCATGATCATCATTCATGATCAACATTATTCATCGTCGTTCTCATCATCAACATTGATTATCAACATTGTTCATCATCTTCATGGTTCCCATCATCATCATTGATTATCAACATTATTCATCATCTTCATCGTTTTCATCATCATCATTGATGATCCATATTATTCATCATCATCTTCATCGTTCTCATCATCATCATTGATGATCAACATTCTTCATCATCGTTTTCATCATCACCATTGATGATCAACACTATTCATCGTCGTTCTCATCATCGTCATTGGTGATAGACATTATTCATCATCATCTTCATCGTTCTCATCATCATCATTGATGATCAACATTATTCATCATCATCTTCATCGTTCTCATCATCATCATTGGTAATCAACATTATTCATCATCGTTGTCATGATCATCATTGATGATCAACATTATTCATCGTCGTTCTCATCATCAACATTGATTATCAACATTATTCATCATCTTCATCGTTCTGAACATCATCATTGATGATCAACATTATTCATCATCATCTTCATCGTTCTAATCATCACCATTGATGATCAACACTATTCATCGTCGTTCTCATCATAGTCATTGGTGATAGACATTATTCATCATCATCTTCATCGTTCTCATCATCATCATTGATGATCAACATTATTCATCATCATCTTCATCGTTCTCATCATCATCATTGGTAATCAACATTATTCATCATCGTTGTCATGATCATCATTGATGATCAACATTATTCATCGTCGTTCTCATCATCAACATTGATGATCAACATTGTTCATCATCTTCATGGCTCCCATCATCATCATTGATTATCAACATTATTCATCATCTTCATCGTTTTCATCATCATCATTGATGATCAATATTATTCATCATCATCTTCATCGTTCTCATCATCATCATTGATGATCAACATTCTTCATCATCGTTTTCGTCATCACCATTGATGATCAACACTATTCATCGTCGTTCTCATCATCGTCATTGGTGATAGACATTATTCATCATCATCTTCATCGTTCTCATCATCATCATTGATGATCAACATTATTTACATCATCTTCATCGTTCTCATCATCATCGTTGTCATGATCATCATTGATGATCAACATTATTCATCGTCGTTCTCATCATCAACATTGATGATCAACATTGTTCATCATCTTCATGGTTCCCATCATCATCATTGATTATCAACATTATTCATCATCATCTTCATCGTTCTCATCATCATCATTGGTGATCAACATTATTCATCGTCATCTTCATCGTTCTTATCATCATCATTGATGATCAACATCATTCATCATCATCTTCATCGTTCTCATCATCATCATTGGTGATAGACATTATTCATCATCATCTTCATCGTTCTCATCATCATCATTGGTGATCAACATTATTCATCGTCATCTTCATCGTTGTCATGATCATGATTGATGAGCAACATTATTCATCGTCGTTCTCATCATCATCATTGATTATCAACATTATTCATCATCTTCATCGTTCTGAACATCATCATTGATGATCAACATTATTCATCATCATCTTCATCGTTCTAATCATCACCATTGATGATCAACACTATTCATCGTCGTTCTCATCATAGTCATTGGTGATAGACATTATTCATCATCATCTTCATCGTTCTCATCATCATCATTGATGATCAACATTATTCATCATCATCTTCATCGTTCTTATCATCATCATTGGTAATCAACATTATTCATCATCGTTGTCATGATCATCATTGATGATCAACATTATTCATCGTCGTTCTCATCATCAACATTGATGATCAACATTGTTCATCATCTTCATGGTTCCCATCATCATTGATTATCAACATTATTCATCATCTTCATCGTTTTCATCATCATCATTGATGATCAATATTATTCATCATCATCTTCATCGTTCTCATCATCATCATTGATGATCAACATTCTTCATCATCGTTTTCATCATCACCATTGATGATCAACACTATTCATCGTCGTTCTCATCATCGTCATTGGTGATAGACATTATTCATCATCATCTTCATCGTTCTCATCATCATCATTGGTGATCAACATTATTCATCATCATCTTCATCGTTCTCATCATCATCATTGATGATCAACATCATTCATCATCATCTTCATCGTTCTCATCATCATCATTGATGATCTACATGATTCATTATCATCTTCATCGTTCTTGTCATCATCGTTGATGATCAACATCATTCATCATCATCTTGATCGTTCTTATCATCATCATTGATGATCAACATAGTTCATCATCTTCATCCTTGTCATCATCATCATTGACGATCGACATTATTCATCATCTTCATCGTTCTGAACATCATCATTGATGATCAACATTATTCATCATCATCTTCATCGTTCTCATCATCACCATTGATGATCAACACTATTCATCGTCGTTCTCATCATAGTCATTGGTGATAGACATTATTCATCATCATCTTCATCGTTCTCATCATCATCATTGATGATCAACATTATTCATCATCATCTTCATCGTTCTCATCATCATCATTGGTAATCAACATTATTCATCATCGTTGTCATGATCATCATTGATGATCAACATTATTCATCGTCGTTCTCATCATCAACATTGATGATCAACATTGTTCATCATCTTCATGGTTCCCATCATCATCATTGATTATCAACATTATTCATCATCTTCATCGTTTTCATCATCATCATTGATGATCAATATTATTCATCATCATCTTCACCGTTCTCATCATCATCATTGATGATCAACATTCTTCATCATCGTTTTCATCATCACCATTGATGATCAACACTATTCATCGTCGTTCTCATCATCGTCATTGGTGATAGACATTATTCATCATCATCTTCATCGTTCTCATCATCATCATTGGTGATAGACATTATTCATCCTCATCTTCTTCGTTCTCATCATCATCATTGGTGATCAACATTATTCATCGTCATCTTCATCGTTCTCATCGTCATCATTCGTGATAGACATTATTCATCATCATCTTCATTGTTCTCATCATCATTATCATTGATGATCAACATTATTCATCATCATCTTCATTGTTCTCATCATCATTATTGATGATCAACATTATTCATCATCATCTTCATCGTTCTTATCATCATCATTGATGATCAACATCATTCATCATCATCTTCATCGTTCTCATCATCATCATTGATGATCTACGTTATTCATTATCATCTTCATCGTTCTTGTCATCATCGTTGATGATCAACATCATTCATCGCGTGAGGAATGCGGCGCAAATAATAAAAATCAGCATTCTGTTGATTCTTATATTGCCACGAGGAACATCATTCATCATCATCTTGATCGTTCTTATCATCATCATTGATGATCAACATAGTTCATCATCTTCATCCTTCTCATCATCATCATTGATGATCAACATCATTCATCATCATCTTCATCGTTCTCATCATCATCATTGATGATCTACATGATTCATTATCATCTTCATCGTTCTTGTCATCATCGTTGATGATCAACATCATTCATCATCATCTTGATCGTTCTTATCATCATCATTGATGATCAACATAGTTCATCATCTTCATCCTTCTCATCATCATCATTGACGATCGACATTATTCATCATCTTCATCGTTCTGAACATCATCATTGATGATCAACATTATTCATCATCATCTTCATCGTTCCCATCATCACCATTGATGATCAACATTATTCATCATCTTCATCGTTCTGAACATCATCATTGATGATCAACATTATTCATCATCATCTTCATCGTTCTAATCATCACCATTGATGATCAACACTATTCATCGTCGTTCTCATCATAGTCATTGGTGATAGACATTATTCATCATCATCTTCATCGTTCTCATCATCATCATTGATGATCAACATTATTCATCATCATCTTCATCGTTCTCATCATCATCATTGGTAATCAACATTATTCATCATCGTTGTCATGATCATCATTGATGATCAACATTATTCATCGTCGTTCTCATCATCAACATTGATGATCAACATTGTTCATCATCTTCATGGTTCCCATCATCATCATTGATTATCAACATTATTCATCATCTTCATCGTTTTCATCATCATCATTGATGATCAATATTATTCATCATCATCTTCATCGTTCTCATCATCATCATTGATGATCAACATTCTTCATCATCGTTTTTCATCATCACCATTGATGATCAACACTATTCATCGTCGTTCTCATCATCGTCATTGGTGATAGACATTATTCATCATCATCTTCATCGTTCTCATCATCATCATTGATGATCAACATTATTCATCATCATCTTCATCGTTCTCATCATCATCATTGGTAATCAACATTATTCATCATCGTTGTCATGATCATCATTGATGATCAACATTATTCATCGTCGTTCTCATCATCAACATTGATTATCAACATTATTCATCATCTTCATCGTTCTGAACATCATCATTGATGATCAACATTATTCATCATCATCTTCATCGTTCTAATCATCACCATTGATGATCAACACTATTCATCGTCGTTCTCATCATAGTCATTGGTGATAGACATTATTCATCATCATCTTCATCGTTCTCATCATCATCATTGATGATCAACATTATTCATCATCATCTTCATCGTTCTCATCATCATCATTGGTAATCAACATTATTCATCATCGTTGTCATGATCATCATTGATGATCAACATTATTCATCGTCGTTCTCATCATCAACATTGATGATCAACATTGTTCATCATCTTCATGGCTCCCATCATCATCATTGATTATCAACATTATTCATCATCTTCATCGTTTTCATCATCATCATTGATGATCAATATTATTCATCATCATCTTCATCGTTCTCATCATCATCATTGATGATCAACATTCTCCATCATCGTTTTCGTCATCACCATTGATGATCAACACTATTCATCGTCGTTCTCAACATCGTCATTGGTGATAGACATTATTCATCATCATCTTCATCGTTCTCATCATCATCATTGATGATCAACATTATTTACATCATCTTCATCGTTCTCATCATCATCATTGGTAATCAACATTATTCATCATCGTTGTCATGATCATCATTGATGATCAACATTATTCATCGTCGTTCTCATCATCAACATTGATGATCAACATTGTTCATCATCTTCATGGTTCCCATCATCATCATTGATTATCAACATTATTCATCATCATCGTTGGTGATCAACATTATTCATCGTCATCTTCATCGTTCTTATCATCATCATTGATGATCAACATCATTCATCATCATCTTCATCGTTCTCATCATCATCATTGGTGATAGACATTATTCATCATCATCTTCATCGTTCTCATCATCATCATTGGTGATCAACATTATTCATCGTCATCTTCATCGTCGTCATGATCATCATTGATGAGCAACATTATTCATCGTCGTTCTCATCATCATTGATTATCAACATTATTCATCATCTTCATCGTTCTGAACATCATCATTGATGATCAACATTATTCATCATCATCTTCATCGTTCTAATCATCACCATTGATGATCAACACTATTCATCGTCGTTCTCATCATCGTCATTGGTGATAGACATTATTCATCATCATCTTCATCGTTCTCATCATCATCATTGATGATCAACATTATTCATCATCATCTTCATCGTTCTCATCATCATCATTGGTAATCAACATTATTCATCATCGTTGTCATGATCATCATTGATGATCAACATTATTCATCGTCGTTCTCATCATCAACATTGATTATCAACATTATTCATCATCTTCATCGTTCTGAACATCATCATTGATGATCAACATTATTCATCATCATCTTCATCGTTCTAATCATCACCATTGATGATCAACACTATTCATCGTCGTTCTCATCATAGTCATTGGTGATAGACATTATTCATCATCATCTTCATCGTTCTCATCATCATCATTGATGATCAACATTATTCATCATCATCTTCATCGTTCTCATCATCATCATTGGTAATCAACATTATTCATCATCGTTGTCATGATCATCATTGATGATCAACATTATTCATCGTCGTTCTCATCATCAACATTGATGATCAACATTGTTCATCATCTTCATGGCTCCCATCATCATCATTGATTATCAACATTATTCATCATCTTCATCGTTTTCATCATCATCATTGATGATCAATATTATTCATCATCATCTTCATCGTTCTCATCATCATCATTGATGATCAACATTCTTCATCATCGTTTTCGTCATCACCATTGATGATCAACACTATTCATCGTCGTTCTCAACATCGTCATTGGTGATAGACATTATTCATCATCATCTTCATCGTTCTCATCATCATCATTGATGATCAACATTATTTACATCATCTTCATCGTTCTCATCATCATCATTGGTAATCAACATTATTCATCATCGTTGTCATGATCATCATTGATGATCAACATTATTCATCGTCGTTCTCATCATCAACATTGATGATCAACATTGTTCATCATCTTCATGGTTCCCATCATCATCATTGATTATCAACATTATTCATCATCATCATTGGTGATCAACAATATTCATCGTCATCTTCATCGTTCTTATCATCATCATTGATGATCAACATCATTCATCATCATCTTCATCGTTCTCATCATCATCATTGGTGATAGACATTATTCATCATCATCTTCATCGTTATCATCATCATCATTGGTGATCAACATTATTCATCGTCATCTTCATCGTCGTCATGATCATCATTGATGAGCAACATTATTCATCGTCGTTCTCATCATCATCATTGATTATCAACATTATTCATCATCTTCATCGTTCTGAACATCATCATTGATGATCAACATTATTCATCATCATCTTCATCGTTCTAATCATCACCATTGATGATCAACACTATTCATCGTCGTTCTCATCATAGTCATTGGTGATAGACATTATTCATCATCATCTTCATCGTTCTCATCATCATCATTGATGATCAACATTATTCATCATCATCTTCATTGTTCTCATCATCATCATTGGTAATCAACATTATTCATCATCGTTGTCATGATCATCATTGATGATCAACATTATTCATCGTCGTTCTCATCATCAACATTGATGATCAACATTGTTCATCATCTTCATGGTTCCCATCATCATCATTGATTATCAACATTATTCATCATCTTCATCGTTTTCATCATCATCATTGATGATCAATATTATTCATCATCATCTTCATCGTTCTCATCATCATCATTGATGATCAACATTCTTCATCATCGTTTTCATCATCACCATTGATGATCAACACTATTCATCGTCGTTTCTCATCATCGTCATTGGTGATAGACATTATTCATCATCATCTTCATCGTTCTCATCATCATCATTGGTGATCAACATTATTCATCATCATCTTCATCGTTCTTATCATCATCATTGATGATCAACATCATTCATCATCATCTTCATCGTTCTCATCATCATCATTGATGATCTACATGATTCATTATCATCTTCATCGTTCTTGTCATCATCGTTGATGATCAACATCATTCATCATCATCTTGATCGTTCTTATCATCATCATTGATGATCAACATAGTTCATCATCTTCATCCTTCTCATCATCATCATTGACGATCGACATTATTCATCATCTTCAACGTTCTGAACATCATCATTGATGATCAACATTATTCATCATCATCTTCATCGTTCTCATCATCACCATTGATGATCAACACTATTCATCGTCGTTCTCATCATAGTCATTGGTGATAGACATTATTCATCATCATCTTCATCGTTCTCATCATCATCATTGATGATCAACATTATTCATCATCATCTTCATCGTTCTCATCATCATCATTGGTAATCAACATTATTCATCATCGTTGTCATGATCATCATTGATGATCAACATTATTCATCGTCGTTCTCATCATCAACATTGATGATCAACATTGTTCATCATCTTCATGGTTCCCATCATCATCATTGATTATCAACATTATTCATCATCTTCATCGTTTTCATCATCATCATTGATGATCAATATTATTCATCATCATCTTCACCGTTCTCATCATCATCATTGATGATCAACATTCTTCATCATCGTTTTCATCATCACCATTGATGATCAACACTATTCATCGTCGTTCTCATCATCGTCATTGGTGATAGACATTATTCATCATTATCTTCATCGTTCTCATCATCATCATTGGTGATAGACATTATTCATCCTCATCTTCTTCGTTCTCATCATCATCATTGGTGATCAACATTATTCATCGTCATCTTCATCGTTCTCATCGTCATCATTCGTGATAGACATTATTCATCATCATCTTCATTGTTCTCATCATCATTATCATTGATGATCAACATTATTCATCATCATCTTCATTGTTCTCATCATCATTATTGATGATCAACATTATTCATCATCATCTTCATCGTTCTTATCATCATCATTGATGATCAACATCATTCATCATCATCTTCATCGTTCTCATCATCATCATTGATGATCTACATTATTCATTATCATCTTCATCGTTCTTGTCATCATCGTTGATGATCAACATCATTCATCATCATCTTGATCGTTCTTATTATCATCATTGATGATCAACATAGTTCATCATCTTCATCCTTCTCATCATCATCATTGATGATCAACATCATTCATCATCATCTTCATCGTTCTCATCATCATCATTGATGATCTACATGATTCATTATCATCTTCATCGTTCTTGTCATCATCGTTGATGATCAACATCATTCATCATCATCTTGATCGTTCTTATCATCATCATTGATGATCAACATAGTTCATCATCTTCATCCTTCTCATCATCATCATTGACGATCGACATTATTCATCATCTTCATCGTTCTGAACATCATCATTGATGATCAACATTATTCATCATCATCTTCATCGTTCCCATCATCACCATTGATGATCAACATTATTCATCATCTTCATCTTTCTGAACATCATCCATTGATGATCAACATTATTCATCATCATCTTCATCGTTCTAATCATCACCATTGATGATCAACACTATTCATCGTCGTTCTCATCATAGTCATTGGTGATAGACATTATTCATCATCATCTTCATCGTTCTCATCATCATCATTGATGATCAACATTATTCATCATCATCTTCATCGTTCTCATCATCATCATTGGTAATCAACATTATTCATCATCGTTGTCATGATCATCATTGATGATCAACATTATTCATCGTCGTTCTCATCATCAACATTGATGATCAACATTGTTCATCATCTTCATGGTTCCCATCATCATCATTGATTATCAACATTATTCATCATCTTCATCGTTTTCATCATCATCATTGATGATCAATATTATTCATCATCATCTTCATCGTTCTCATCATCATCATTGATGATCAACATTCTTCATCATCGTTTTCATCATCACCATTGATGATCAACACTATTCATCGTCGTTCTCATCATCGTCATTGGTGATAGACATTATTCATCATCATCATCATTGATGATCAACATTATTCATCATCATCTTCATCGTTCTCATCATCATCATTGGTAATCAACATTATTCATCATCGTTGTCATGATCATCATTGATGATCAACATTATTCATCGTCGTTCTCATCATCAACATTGATTATCAACATTATTCATCATCTTCATCGTTCTGAACATCATCATTGATGATCAACATTATTCATCATCATCTTCATCGTTCTAATCATCACCATTGATGATCAACACTATTCATCGTCGTTCTCATCATAGTCATTGGTGATAGACATTATTCATCATCATCTTCATCGTTCTCATCATCATCATTGATGATCAACATTATTCATCATCATCTTCATCGTTCTCATCATCATCATTGGTAATCAACATTATTCATCATCGTTGTCATGATCATCATTGATGATCAACATTATTCATCGTCGTTCTCATCATCAACATTGATGATCAACATTGTTCATCATCTTCATGGTTCCCATCATCATCATTGATTATCAACATTATTCATCATCTTCATCGTTTTCATCATCATCATTGATGATCAATATTATTCATCATCATCTTCATCGTTCTCATCATCATCATTGATGATCAACATTCTTCATCATCGTTTTCGTCATCACCATTGATGATCAACACTATTCATCGTCGTTCTCATCATCGTCATTGGTGATAGACATTATTCATCATCATCTTCATCGTTCTCATCATCATCATTGATGATCAACATTATTTACATCATCTTCATCGTATTCATCATCATCATTGGTAATCAACATTATTCATCATCGTTGTCATGATCATCATTGGTGATCAACATTATTCATCGTCGTTCTCATCATCAACATTGATGATCAACATTGTTCATCATCTTCATGGTTCCCATCATCATCATTGATTATCAACATTATTCATCATCATCTTCATCGTTCTCATCATCATCATTGGTGATCAACATTATTCATCGTCATCTTCATCGTTCTTATCATCATCATTCATGATCAACATCATTCATCACCATCTTCATCGTTCTCATCATCATCATTGGTGATAGACATTATTCATCATCATCTTCATCGTTCTCATCATCATCATTGGTGATCAACATTATTCATCGTCATCTTCATCGTTGTCATGATCATCATTGATGAGCAACATTATTCATCGTCGTTCTCATCATCATCATTGATTATCAACATTATTCATCATCTTCATCGTTCTGAACATCATCATTGATGATCAACATTATTCATCATCATCTTCATCGTTCTAATCATCACCATTGATGATCAACACTATTCATCGTCGTTCTCATCATAGTCATTGGTGATAGACATTATTCATCATCATCTTCATCGTTCTCATCATCATCATTGATGATCAACATTATTTACATCATCTTCATCGTTCTCATCATCATCATTGGTAATCAACATTATTCATCATCGTTGTCATGATCATCATTGATGATCAACATTATTCATCGTCGTTCTCATCATCAACATTGATGATCAACATTGTTCATCATCTTCATGGTTCCCATCATCATCATTGATTATCAACATTATTCATCATCATCATTGGTGATCAACAATATTCATCGTCATCTTCATCGTTCTTATCATCATCATTGATGATCAACATCATTCATCATCATCTTCATCGTTCTCATCATCATCATTGGTGATAGACATTATTCATCATCATCTTCATCGTTATCATCATCATCATTGGTGATCAACATTATTCATCGTCATCTTCATCGTCGTCATGATCATCATTGATGAGCAACATTATTCATCGTCGTTCTCATCATCATCATTGATTATCAACATTATTCATCATCTTCATCGTTCTGAACATCATCATTGATGATCAACATTATTCATCATCATCTTCATCGTTCTAATCATCACCATTGATGATCAACACTATTCATCGTCGTTCTCATCATAGTCATTGGTGATAGACATTATTCATCATCATCTTCATCGTTCTCATCATCATCATTGATGATCAACATTATTCATCATCATCTTCATTGTTCTCATCATCATCATTGGTAATCAACATTATTCATCATCGTTGTCATGATCATCATTGATGATCAACATTATTCATCGTCGTTCTCATCATCAACATTGATGATCAACATTGTTCATCATCTTCATGGTTCCCATCATCATCATTGATTATCAACATTATTCATCATCTTCATCGTTTTCATCATCATCATTGATGATCAATATTATTCATCATCATCTTCATCGTTCTCATCATCATCATTGATGATCAACATTCTTCATCATCGTTTTCATCATCACCATTGATGATCAACACTATTCATCGTCGTTCTCATCATCGTCATTGGTGATAGACATTATTCATCATCATCTTCATCGTTCTCATCATCATCATTGGTGATCAACATTATTCATCATCATCTTCATCGTTCTTATCATCATCATTGATGATCAACATCATTCATCATCATCTTCATCGTTCTCATCATCATCATTGATGATCTACATGATTCATTATCATCTTCATCGTTCTTGTCATCATCGTTGATGATCAACATCATTCATCATCATCTTGATCGTTCTTATCATCATCATTGATGATCAACATAGTTCATCATCTTCATCCTTCTCATCATCATCATTGACGATCGACATTATTCATCATCTTCATCGTTCTGAACATCATCATTGATGATCAACATTATTCATCATCATCTTCATCGTTCTCATCATCACCATTGATGATCAACACTATTCATCGTCGTTCTCATCATAGTCATTGGTGATAGACATTATTCATCATCATCTTCTTCGTTCTCATCATCATCATTGATGATCAACATTATTCATCATCATCTTCATCGTTTCTCATCATCATCATTGGTAATCAACATTATTCATCATCGTTGTCATGATCATCATTGATGATCAACATTATTCATCGTCGTTCTCATCATCAACATTGATGATCAACATTGTTCATCATCTTCATGGTTCCCATCATCATCATTGATTATCAACATTATTCATCATCTTCATCGTTTTCATCATCATCATTGATGATCAATATTATTCATCATCATCTTCACCGTTCTCATCATCATCATTGATGATCAACATTCTTCATCATCGTTTTCATCATCACCATTGATGATCAACACTATTCATCGTCGTTCTCATCATCGTCATTGGTGATAGACATTATTCATCATTATCTTCATCGTTCTCATCATCATCATTGGTGATAGACATTATTCATCCTCATCTTCTTCGTTCTCATCATCATCATTGGTGATCAACATTATTCATCGTCATCTTCATCGTTCTCATCGTCATCATTCGTGATAGACATTATTCATCATCATCTTCATTGTTCTCATCATCATTATCATTGATGATCAACATTATTCATCATCATCTTCATTGTTCTCATCATCATTATTGATGATCAACATTATTCATCATCATCTTCATCGTTCTTATCATCATCATTGATGATCAACATCATTCATCATCATCTTCATCGTTCTCATCATCATCATTGATGATCTACATTATTCATTATCATCTTCATCGTTCTTGTCATCATCGTTGATGATCAACATCATTCATCATCATCTTGATCGTTCTTATTATCATCATTGATGATCAACATAGTTCATCATCTTCATCCTTCTCATCATCATCATTGATGATCAACATCATTCATCATCATCTTCATCGTTCTCATCATCATCATTGATGATCTACATGATTCATTATCATCTTCATCGTTCTTGTCATCATCGTTGATGATCAACATCATTCATCATCATCTTGATCGTTCTTATCATCATCATTGATGATCAACATAGTTTCATCATCTTCATCCTTCTCATCATCATCATTGAAGATCGACATTATTCATCATCTTCATCGTTCTGAACATCATCATTGATGATCAACATTATTCATCATCATCTTCATCGTTCCCATCATCACCATTGATGATCAACATTATTCATCATCTTCATCGTTCTGAACATCATCATTGATGATCAACATTATTCATCATCATCTTCATCGTTCTAATCATCACCATTGATGATCAACACTATTCATCGTCGTTCTCATCATAGTCATTGGTGATAGACATTATTCATCATCATCTTCATCGTTCTCATCATCATCATTGATGATCAACATTATTCATCATCATATTCATCGTTTCTCATCATCATCATTGGTAATCAACATTATTCATCATCGTTGTCATGATCATCATTGATGATCAACATTATTCATCGTCGTTCTCATCATCAACATTGATGATCAACATTGTTCATCATCTTCATGGTTCCCATCATCATCATTGATTATCAACATTATTCATCATCTTCATCGTTTTCATCATCATCATTGATGATCAATATTATTCATCATCATCTTCATCGTTCTCATCATCATCATTGATGATCAACATTCTTCATCATCGTTTTCATCATCACCATTGATGATCAACACTATTCATCGTCGTTCTCATCATCGTCATTGGTGATAGACATTATTCATCATCATCTTCATCGTTCTCATCATCATCATTGATGATCAACATTATTCATCATCATCTTCATCGTTCTCATCATCATCATTGGTAATCAACATTATTCATCATCGTTGTCATGATCATCATTGATGATCAACATTATTCATCGTCGTTCTCATCATCAACATTGATTATCAACATTATTCATCATCTTCATCGTTCTGAACATCATCATTGATGATCAACATTATTCATCATCATCTTCATCGTTCTAATCATCACCATTGATGATCAACACTATTCATCGTCGTTCTCATCATAGTCATTGGTGATAGACATTATTCATCATCATCTTCATCGTTCTCATCATCATCATTGATGATCAACATTATTCATCATCATCTTCATCGTTCTCATCATCATCATTGGTAATCAACATTATTCATCATCGTTGTCATGATCATCATTGATGATCAACATTATTCATCGTCGTTCTCATCATCAACATTGATGATCAACATTGTTCATCATCTTCATGGTTCCCATCATCATCATTGATTATCAACATTATTCATCATCTTCATCGTTTTCATCATCATCATTGATGATCAATATTATTCATCATCATCTTCATCGTTCTCATCATCATCATTGATGATCAACATTCTTCATCATCGTTTTCGTCATCACCATTGATGATCAACACTATTCATCGTCGTTCTCATCATCGTCATTGGTGATAGACATTATTCATCATCATCTTCATCGTTCTCATCATCATCATTGATGATCAACATTATTTACATCATCTTCATCGTATTCATCATCATCATTGGTAATCAACATTATTCATCATCGTTGTCATGATCATCATTGGTGATCAACATTATTCATCGTCGTTCTCATCATCAACATTGATGATCAACATTGTTCATCATCTTCATGGTTCCCATCATCATCATTGATTATCAACATTATTCATCATCATCTTCATCGTTCTCATCATCATCATTGGTGATCAACATTATTCATCGTCATCTTCATCGTTCTTATCATCATCATTCATGATCAACATCATTCATCACCATCTTCATCGTTCTCATCATCATCATTGGTGATAGACATTATTCATCATCATCTTCATCGTTCTCATCATCATCATTGGTGATCAACATTATTCATCGTCATCTTCATCGTTGTCATGATCATCATTGATGAGCAACATTATTCATCGTCGTTCTCATCATCATCATTGATTATCAACATTATTCATCATCTTCATCGTTCTGAACATCATCATTGATGATCAACATTATTCATCATCATCTTCATCGTTCTAATCATCACCATTGATGATCAACACTATTCATCGTCGTTCTCATCATAGTCATTGGTGATAGACATTATTCATCATCATCTTCATCGTTCTCATCATCATCATTGATGATCAACATTATTCATCATCATCTTCATCGTTCTCATCATCATCATTGGTAATCAACATTATTCATCATCGTTGTCATGATCATCATTGATGATCAACATTATTCATCGTCGTTCTCATCATCAACATTGATGATCAACATTGTTCATCATCTTCATGGTTCCCATCATCATCATTGATTATCAACATTATTCATCATCTTCATCGTTTTCATCATCATCATTGATGATCAATATTATTCATCATCATCTTCATCGTTCTCATCATCATCATTGATGATCAACATTCTTCATCATCGTTTTCATCATCACCATTGATGATCAACACTATTCATCGTCGTTCTCATCATCGTCATTGGTGATAGACATTATTCATCATCATCTTCATCGTTCTCATCATCATCATTGGTGATCAACATTATTCATCATCATCTTCATCGTTCTTATCATCATGATTGATGATCAACATCATTCATCATCATCTTCATCGTTCTCATCATCATCATTGATGATCTACATGATTCATTATCATCTTCATCGTTCTTGTCATCATCGTTGATGATCAACATCATTCATCATCATCTTGATCGTTCTTATCATCATCATTTATGATCAACATAGTTCATCATCTTCATCCTTCTCATCATCATCATTGACGATCGACATTATTCATCATCTTCATCGTTTCTGAACATCATCATTGATGATCAACATTATTCATCATCATCTTCATCGTTCTCATCATCACCATTGATGATCAACACTATTCATCGTCGTTCTCATCATAGTCATTGGTGATAGACATTATTCATCATCATCTTCATCGTTCTCATCATCATCATTGATGATCAACATTATTCATCATCATCTTCATCGTTCTCATCATCATCATTGGTAATCAACATTATTCATCATCGTTGTCATGATCATCATTGATGATCAACATTATTCATCGTCGTTCTCATCATCAACATTGATGATCAACATTGTTCATCATCTTCATGGTTCCCATCATCATCATTGATTATCAACATTATTCATCATCTTCATCGTTTTCATCATCATCATTGATGATCAATATTATTCATCATCATCTTCACCGTTCTCATCATCATCATTGATGATCAACATTCTTCATCATCGTTTTCATCATCACCATTGATGATCAACACTATTCATCATCATCTTCATCGTTCTCATCATCATCATTGGTAATCAACATTATTCATCATCGTTGTCATGATCATCATTGATGATCAACATTATTCATCGTCGTTCTCATCATCAACATTGATGATCAACATTGTTCATCATCTTCATGGTTCCCATCATCATCATTGATTATCAACATTATTCATCATCATCTTCATCGTTCTCATCATCATCATTGGTGATCAACATTATTCATCGTCATCTTCATCGTTCTTATCATCATCATTCATGATCAACATCATTCATCACCATCTTCATCGTTCTCATCATCATCATTGGTGATAGACATTATTCATCATCATCTTCATCGTTCTCATCATCATCATTGGTGATCAACATTATTCATCGTCATCTTCATCGTTGTCATGATCATCATTGATGAGCAACATTATTCATCGTCGTTCTCATCATCATCATTGATTATCAACATTATTCATCATCTTCATCGTTCTGAACATCATCATTGATGATCAACATTATTCATCATCATCTTCATCGTTCTAATCATCACCATTGATGATCAACACTATTCATCGTCGTTCTCATCATAGTCATTGGTGATAGACATTATTCATCATCATCCTCATCGTTCTCATCATCATCATTGATGATCAACATTATTCATCATCATCTTCATCGTTCTCATCATCATCATTGGTAATCAACATTATTCATCATCGTTGTCATGATCATCATTGATGATCAACATTATTCATCGTCGTTCTCATCATCAACATTGATGATCAACATTGTTCATCATCTTCATGGTTCCCATCATCATCATTGATTATCAACATTATTCATCATCTTCATCGTTTTCATCATCATCATTGATGATCAATATTATTCATCATCATCTTCATCGTTCTCATCATCATCATTGATGATCAACATTCTTCATCATCGTTTTCATCATCACCATTGATGATCAACACTATTCATCGTCGTTCTCATCATCGTCATTGGTGATAGACATTATTCATCATCATCTTCATCGTTCTCATCATCATCATTGGTGATCAACATTATTCATCATCATCTTCATCGTTCTTATCATCATGATTGATGATCAACATCATTCATCATCATCTTCATCGTTCTCATCATCATCATTGATGATCTACATGATTCATTATCATCTTCATCGTTCTTGTCATCATCGTTGATGATCAACATCATTCATCATCATCTTGATCGTTCTTATCATCATCATTTATGATCAACATAGTTCATCATCTTCATCCTTCTCATCATCATTGACGATCGACATTATTCATCATCTTCATCGTTCTGAACATCATCATTGATGATCAACATTATTCATCATCATCTTCATCGTTCTCATCATCACCATTGATGATCAACACTATTCATCGTCGTTCTCATCATAGTCATTGGTGATAGACATTATTCATCATCATCTTCATCGTTCTCATCATCATCATTGATGATCAACATTATTCATCATCATCTTCATCGTTCTCATCATCATCATTGGTAATCAACATTATTCATCATCGTTGTCATGATCATCATTGATGATCAACATTATTCATCGTCGTTCTCATCATCAACATTGATGATCAACATTGTTCATCATCTTCATGGTTCCCATCATCATCATTGATTATCAACATTATTCATCATCTTCATCGTTTTCATCATCATCATTGATGATCAATATTATTCATCATCATCTTCACCGTTCTCATCATCATCATTGATGATCAACATTCTTCATCATCGTTTTTCTTCATCACCCTTTATGATAAAATCTATTCATCGTCGTTCTCATCATCGTCATTGGTGATAGACATTATTCATCATCATCTTCATCGTTCTCATCATCATCATTGGTGATAGACATTATTCATCCTCATCTTCTTCGTTCTCATCATCATCATTGGTGATCAACATTATTCATCGTCATCTTCATGGTTCTCATCGTCATCATTCGTGATAGACATTATTCATCATCATCTTCATTGTTCTCATCATCATTATCATTGATGATCAACATTATTCATCATCATCTTCATTGTTCTCATCATCATTATTGATGATCAACATTATTCATCATCATCTTCATCGTTCTTATCATCATCATTGATGATCAACATCATTCATCATCATCTTCATCGTTCTCATCATCATCATTGATGATCTACATGATTCATTATCATCTTCATCGTTCTCATCGTCATCATTGGTGATCAACATTATTCATCGTCATCTTCATGGTTCTCATCGTCATCATTCGTGATAGACATTATTCATCATCATCTTCATTGTTCTCATCATCATTATCATTGATGATCAACATTATTCATCATCATCTTCATTGTTCTCATCATCATTATTGATGATCAACATCATTCATCATCATCTTGATCGTTCTTATCATCATCATTGATGATCAACATAGTTCATCATCTTCATCCTTCTCATCATCATCATTGACGATCGACATTATTCATCATCTTCATCGTTCTCATCGTCATCATTGGTGATAGACATTATTCATCATCGTTCACATCATCATCCTTTACGATCAACATTATTCATCATCGTTCTCATCATCATCATTGATAAACAACATTATTCATCATCATCATCGTTCTCATCATCATTATTGATGATCAACATTATTCATCATCGTTCACATCATCATCCTTTACGATCAACATTATTCATCATCTTCATCGTTCTCATCATTATCATTTTCGATCAACATTATTCATCATCATCTTCATTCTTCTCATGATCGTTATTGATGATCAACATTATTCATCATCATCTTCATCGTTCTCATCATCATTATTGATGATCGACATTATTCATCGTCGTTCCCATCATCATCATTGATGATCAACATTGTTCATCATCTTAGTCGTTCTCATCATTATCATTGATGATCAACATTATTCATCATCGTTGTCATCATCATCATTGATGATCAACATTATTCATCATCATCGTTCTCATCATCATTATTGATGATCGACATTATTCATCGTCGTTCTCATCATCATCATCGATGATCGACATTATTCATCATCGTTATCATCATTATTGATGATCGACATTATTCATCGTCGTTCTCATCATCATCATTGATGATCAACGTTATTCATCATCGTTCTCATCATCATTATTGATGATCAACATCATTCATCATCATCTTCATCGTTCTCATCATCATCATTGATGATCAACATTATTCATCATCGTTGTCATGATCATCATTGATGATCAACATTATTCATCGTCGTTCTCATCATCATCATTGATGATCAACATTGTTCATCATCTTCATGGTTCCCATCATCATCATTGATTATCAACATTATTCATCATCTTCATCGTTCTGAACATCAACATTGATGATGAACATTATTCATCATCATCTTCATCGTTTTCATCATCATCATTGATGATCAACATTATTCATCATCATCTTCATCGTTCTCATCATCATCATTGATGATCAACATTCTTCATCATCGTTCTCATCATCACCATTGATGATCAACACTATTCATCGTCGTTCTCATCATCGTCATTGGTGATAGACATTATTCATCATCATCTTCATCGTTCTCATCATCATTGGTGATCAACATTATTCATCGTCATCATCATCGTTCTCATCATCATGATTGGTGATAGACATTATTCATCATCATCTTCATTGTTCTCATCATTATCATTGGCGATCATCATTATTCATCGTCGTTCTCATCATTATCATTGATGATCAACATTATTCATCATCATCTTCATTGTTCTCATCATCATTATTGATGATCAACATTATTCATCATCATCTTCATCGTTCTCATCATCATTATTGATGATCAACATTATTAATCATCATCTTCATCGTTCTTATCATCATCATTGATGATCAACATCATTCATCATCATCATTGATGATCAACATTATTCATCATCATCTTCATCGTTCTTATCATCATCATTGATGATCAACATCATTCATCATCATCATTGATGA
The DNA here is from genome assembly GCA_907163375.1 of Prostheceraeus crozeri. NCBI lineage: Eukaryota > Metazoa > Platyhelminthes > Polycladida > Euryleptidae > Prostheceraeus > Prostheceraeus crozeri. Next base: position 122,768 of record CAJQUW010002174.1, on the reverse strand, counting down.
TCAACATCATTCATCATCATCTATATCGTTCTTATCATCATCATTGATGATCAACATAGTTCATCATCTTCATCCTTCTCATCATCATCATTGATGATCAACATTATTCATCATCGTTCTCATTATCATCATTGATGAACAACATTATTCATCATCATCATCATCGTTCTCATCATCATTATTGATGATCAACATTATTCAACATCATCGTTGATGAACATTGTCATTATTTTGGAGGATATGTTTTCAATTATGTGTTTTATTCAGTTCCACACATCTGTGATTACCCATGGCCATATTGCATTGCCACAACTCTCGTTTCAGATACATGGATTTGAAATCACTTGAGGGACTTTCGAGAGATGTCCTTACTTTCGAATACTTGAAGTCTGAATCAGCAAAATTGGGTGGTGAGGTTTATGAAAAGGTTGGGTGTCCCGAAAAAGTTGTCAGAATACTCGCCGCTGATGGCAATTCCGAATACTTGAAATCTAAATCAGCAGAATTGGGTGGTGAGCTTTATCAAAAAGTTGGATGTCCCGAAAAATTTGTCATGATACTTACCGCTGATGGTTCAGACACTCAAGAAAACTTGGAATATGGTGAAGGCCCACAAAATGAATTGAAGTCCATGAGAGATGAACAAAGCCAGCATCAACCAATAGGTAAGAATATGCAGGATATAGGCAATATATAGGATAGAAGTGTGGTCCCCCTACCAGTTCGAGCAGGTAATCAAATCACCCAAATTCAAAAGTTCCCGCTGACGAAGCTAAATGTGACATCACGGTTTCCATTTTCCTGTTTACTAATTTGCAATTCTCCCTCATTGGTCGCCCATAGAGTTTGAAATAATTTTCAGTTTATGTGACACCATGAAGCATGAACTTTGTCTGATTTGCCTGTGGGAGCGATTTTAAGACCTCTTAAAGACTAACTCAATTCCCATAATCTTTAGTGGAGTGTATGTTGTATATGCTCTGTAATTCAAACAATTTGCGTCAGGACAACATCGAGACATAATAAAGAAATTGAATAATGTGTTCCTCGAACGAGCTGAATGTGGACTACAACTGATAATTAGAAATTTGCACCACCACAGTCAAGGGAGTTGAGGGAAGGACAAAAGAACTGGATGGAGCGATGGTAGGATGCAGGCAGGAGGTAGGGTAGGCGGAAACAGCAGAATGAGAGGGACACGGAGTTGGAGAGGGGGAATGAAGGAGACAGGACAGTGGCTTTGGAGGATACAGTGAAGAGTAGGTTCAGAGAAAGAAGCAGAGTGAGAGGGAGGCGGACTTGGGTTGGGTGGAATCAAGAAGACAAGACAAGGTGTGGTAAGTGGCGAAAGCCAGAACCATGAGAAGCAGGAGACTGGACACAGGGATGAGAAGGGGTGACAGGAGAGGGGAATGACGTGGACGTGGCAGAACGATGCGAAGATGCAGGAAGGAGTAGATCTCTGCGTAACCAGAAGACTGAGCGAAAGGAAACAGGAGAGGGGAATGATGTGGACGGCACACATCGATGCGAGGATTCAGTGAGTTGGGAAGCTCAGCTGAAATAGTGGAATGTGAGCGAAGGGGAGCAGGAGAGGGGAATGATGTGGACGGCACACATCGATGCGAGGATTCAGTGAATTGGGAAGCTCAGCTGAAATAGTGGAATGTGAGCGAAGGGGAACAGGAGAGGGGAATGATGTGGACGGCACACATCGATGCGAAGATTCAGTGAGTTGGGAAGCTCAGCTGAAATAGTGGAATGTGAGCGAAGGGGAACAGGAGAGGGGATGATGTGGACGGCACACATCGATGCGAGGATATTGGAGGATGCGGTGAGCAGGAAGATGAGAAGGGAATGAAGAAGAGGGGACGGTGGCATTGGAGGATGCAAGGAGGGAGGACGGAGATTGGTGGATACAGTAGTGAGAGGGAAGCTCAGTTGGAGTGGGGAGTGAGGAAGGCAGCACAGTGGTATTGGATGATGCAAGGAGGACGGAGATAAGTGGAAACAGCAGAGTGAGATGGAAGCGGAGCTGGAATGGTGGAATGAAGGAGACAGGAGGAAAAAGCAGAGCTATGATGCAGGGATGGAAGGTCAGTGGAAGGAGCTGAGTGAGAAGGATGCGAAGTTGGATAGGGGAAAGACGTTGACTGGACAGAACGATACACGAGGGAGGAGGATGAGCGGAAACGATAGTGAGATGGAATCGGAGATCTGATGAGGCAGTCAGGATATTGATTTTCGAGGATTCAGGGACTTGGGAAAGCTGAGCTGAAATAGTGAAATGTGAGCGAAGGGAACAGGAGAGGGGAATTACGTGGACGGGACGGAACGAATGCGAAGATGCAGGAAGGAGTAAGATCTCGCTGGAACCAGAAGACTGGGCGAAGGGGAACAGGAGGGGAATGATCGGGAGTGGACGGATCGATGCTTGGATGATATATTTCATTTTCTGTAGCCATTTGATGACCCTGGTTTGAGAAAATGTGTGCTCTAGACAAGCCAGTGCTCGTAAGAGGAACGTTGAGGACTTGCGATGTGTTTCCCCATTCTGTGAATACAAATGCTATAGGATCTTTTTGGTATATTTGATATATTTTCTTTCTTTTGCAGATGAAGTTGCTGAAGGAGCATCACAAGCTTCAGGTGAGTTGTTTATTACCATCATGCATTGCGTTACCGGTCCCTTGTAGAAACACAAACTCGGTGGCAGTAGAACGGCGGACAAGTTGGAGGGATTCCAACATCCAAGACGATGATGGATCGTAGAGTAGAAGCCAGTCCGTTTTAGGTGGGCGAGCCGATATTGAAGAGGAAAAGCATAGAAATGGAATCCGGTGTCGTGCGGTGAGAGCCAGAACCATGATCAGCTAGAGACTGGACAGAGGATGAGAGGATGCAGGGAGGAGGAAGATTTGCGAAAACAGCAGAGCGAGAAGGAAGTTGAGTTTGAGTGGGGGAGTGAAGGAGTCAGGACAGTGGTTGTATAGGATGCAGGGAGGAGGAAGATGAGCAGAAACAGCAGAGTGAGAGGGAAGCGGACTTGTAGTGTGGGAATGAAGGAAACACGACGGTGGTTGTGTAGGGCGCAGGGAGGAGGAAGATGAGTCCAAACAGCAGAGTGAGAGGGAAGCGCAGTTCTTCAAGTTCTTCAGTTGTTGATTGAAGGAAACATGAGAGTTGTATTCGAGGATGCCGAGAGAAGTAAGATGAGCCCAAACAGCAGAGTGAGAGGGAAGCGCAGTTCTTCAAGTTGAAGAGTGAAGGAGACTGGGCAGCTGTTTTCGAGGAGGCGATGAGGTGGAAGACACCGAAAACAGCAAAGTGAGAGGGAAGTTGAGTGGCAGTTGTTGATTGAAGGAAACATGAGAGTTGTATTCGAGGATGCAGAGAGGAGGAAGATGAGCTGAAACAGCAAAGTGAGAGGGAAGCGGAGTTGGAGTGGGGGAATGAAGGAGACGGTATGGTGGTATTCGGGGATGCAGTGAGGAGGAAGATGAGCTCAGACAAGAGAGTGAGATGGAATCCGAACCGGGAGTAGGGGAATGAAGAAGAGAGGACTGTGGTATTCGATGATGCAAGGAGGACGGAGATCAGTGGAAACAGACGAATGGGACTGATGTGGAGTTGGAGCTGAGGAAGGAAGGGGACAAGACAGTGGCGTTCGAGGATGAAGATTCAGGGATTTGGGAAGCTAAGCTGAAATAGTGAAATGTGAGCGAAGGGGAACAGGAGAGGGGAATTACGTGGACGGGACAGAACGATGCGAAGATGCAGGAAGGAGTAGATCTCGCTGGAACCAGAAGACTGGGCGAAGGGGAACAGGAGGGGAATAATCGGGAGTGGACGGATCGATGCGTGGATGATATATTTTATTTTCTGTAGCCATTTGATGACCCTGGTTTGAGAAAATGTGTGCTCTAGACAAGCCAGTGCTCGCAAGAGGAACGTTGAGGACTTGCGATGTGTTTCCCCATTCTGTGAATACAAATGCTAGTAGGATCTTTTTGGTATATTTGATATATTTTCTTTCTTTTGCAGGTGAAGATCCTGAAGGAGCATCACAAGCTTCAGGTGAGTTGTTTATTACCATCATGCATTGCGTTACCGCAATGACGGTGGTTGTGTAGGGCGCAGGGAGGAGGAAGATGAGCCCAAATAGCAGAGTGAGAGGGAAGCGGACTTGTAGTGTGGGAATGAAGGAAACACGACGGTGGTTGTGTAGGGCGCAGGGAGGAGGAAGATGAGCCCAAACAGCAGAGTGAGAGGGAAGCGCAGTTCTTCAAGTTCTTCAGTTGTTGATTGAAGGAAACATGAGAGTTGTATTCGAGGATGCAGTGAGGAGGAAGAAGATCGGAAACAGCAGAGTGAGAGAGAAGTTGAGTGGCCGTTGTTGATTGAAGGAAACATGAGAGTTGTATTCGAGGATGCAGAGAGGAGTAAGATGATCCCAAACAGCAGAGTGAGAGGGAATCGGAGTTCTTCAAGTAGAAGAGTGAAGGAGACTGGGCAGCTGTTTTCGAGGAGGCGATGAGGTGGAAGACACCGAAAACAGCAAAGTGAGAGGGAAGTTGAGTGGCAGTTGTTGATTGAAGGAAACATGAGAGTTGTATTCGATGATGCAGAGAGGAGGAAGATGAGCTGAAACGGCAGAGTGGGAGGGAAGCGGAGTTGTAGTGGGGTAATGGAGGAGACAAGATAGTGGCGTTCGAGGATGAGGGAGGAGGATGATCTGAGACAGCAGAGTGAGAGGGAAGTTGAGTAGCAGTTGTTGATTGAAGTAGACCACGTCCGTGATTTTCGAGGGTACACGAGGGAGGAAGATGAGCGGGAATGGTAGTGAGATGGAATCGGAGTTCTAATGGGGCATTGAAGCAGACAGGGCATTGTTTTTCGAGGATGCAGGGTGAGATGGAAGATGATTGGAAACAGCAGAGAGGGAAGCGCAGTTGGAGTTGAAGAGTGAGGGAGACAGGATAGTTGTATTCGAGGATGCAGTGAGGAGGAAGAAGATCGGAAACAGCAGAGTTAGAGAGAAGTTGAGTGGCCGTTGTTGATTGAAGGAAACATGAATTGTATTCGAGGATGCAGAGAGGAGGAAGATGAGCTGAAACAGCGAAGTGAGAGGGAAGCGGAGTTGGAGTGGGGGAATGAAAGAGACGGTATGGTGGTATTCGGGGATGCAGTGAGGAGGAAGATGAGCTCAGACAGGAGAGTGAGATGGAATCCGAACCGGGAGTAGGGGAATGAAGAAGAGAGGACTGTGGTATTCGATGATGCAAGGAGGACGGAGATCAGTGGAAACAGACGAATGGGACTGATGTGGAGTTGGAGCTGAGGAAGGAAGGGACAAGACAGTGGCGTTCGAGGATGAAGATTCAGGGACTTGGGAAGCTAAGCTGAAATAGTGAAATGTGAGCGAAGGGGAACAGGAGAGGGGAATTACGTGGACGGGACAGAACGATGCGAAGATGCAGGAAGGAGTAGATCTCGCTGAAACCAGAAGACTGGGCGAAGGGGAACAGGAGGGGAATAATCGGGAGTGGACGGATCGATGCGTGGATGATATAGTTTATTTTCTGTAGCCATTTGATGACCCTGGTTTGAGAAAATGTGTGCTCTAGACAAGCCAGTGCTCGCAAGAGGAACGTTGAGGACTTGCGATGTGTTTCCCCATTCTGTGAATACAAATGCTAGTAGGATCTTTTTGGTATATTTGATATATTTTCTTTCTTTGCAGGTGAAGATCCTGAAGGAGCATCACAAGCTTCAGGTGAGTTGTTTATTACCATCATGCATTGCGTTACCGCAATGACGGTGGTTGTGTAGGGCGCAGGGAGGAGGAAGATGAGCCCAAACAGCAGAGTGAGAGGGAAGCGGACTTGTAGTGTGGGAATGAAGGAAACACGACGGTGGTTGTGTAGGGCGCAGGGAGGAGGAAGATGAGCCCAAACAGCAGAGTGAGAGGGAAGCGCAGTTCTTCAAGTTCTTCAGTTGTTGATTGAAGGAAACATGAGAGTTGTATTCGAGGATGCAGTGAGGAGGGAGAAGATCGGAAACAGCAGAGTGAGAGAGAAGTTGAGTGGCCGTTGTTGATTGAAGGAAACATGAGAGTTGTATTCGAGGATGCAGAGAGGAGTAAGATGAGCCCGAACAGCAGAGTGAGAGGGAATCGGAGTTCTTCAAGTAGAAGAGTGAAGGAGACTGGGCAGCTGTTTTCGAGGAGGCGATGAGGTAGAAGACACCGAAAACAGCAAAGTGAGAGGGAAGTTGAGTGGCAGTTGTTGATTGAAGGAAACATGAGAGTTGTATTCGATGATGCAGAGAGGAGGAAGATGAGCTGAAACGGCAGAGTGGGAGGGAAGCGGAGTTGTAGTGGGGTAATGGAGGAGACAAGATAGTGGCGTTCGAGGATGAGGGAGGAGGATGATCTGAGACAGCAGAGTGAGAGGGAAGTTGAGTAGCAGTTGTTGATTGAAGTAGACCACGTCCGTGATTTTCGAGGGTACACGAGGGAGGAAGATGAGCGGGAATGGTAGTGAGATGGAATCGGAGTTCTAATGGGGCATTGAAGCAGACAGGGCATTGGTTTTCGAGGATGCAGGGTGAGATGGAAGATGATTGGAAACAGCAGAGAGGGAAGCGCAGTTGGAGTTGAAGAGTGAGGGAGACAGGATAGTTGTATTCGAGGATGCAGTGAGGAGGAAAAAGATCGGAAACAGCAGAGTTAGAGAGAAGTTGAGTGGCCGTTGTTGATTGAAGGAAACATGAGAGTTGTATTCGAGGATGCAGAGAGGAGGAAGATGAGCCCAAACAGCAGAGTGAGAGGGAAGCGCAGTTCTTCAAGTTGAAGAGTGAAGGAGACTGGGCAGCTGTTTTCGAGGAGGCGATGAGGTGGAAGACACCGAAAACAGCAAAGTGAGAGGGAAGTTGAGTGGCAGTTGTTGATTGAAGGAAACATGAGAGTTGTATTCGAGGATGCAGAGAGGAGGAAGATGAGCTGAAACGGCAGAGTGGGAGGGAAGCGGAGTTGGAGTGGGGAATGAAGGAGACGGTGGTAATCGAGGATCCAGTGAGGTGGAAGATGAGCGAAAACAGCAAAGTGTGAGGGATGCGGAATTGGAGTGCGGTAATGAAGGAGACAGGACAGTGGTATTCGAGGATGCAGGGAGGAGGACGATGATGTAAACAGAAGTGAGATAGAATCGTGGCTGGAGATGGGGGAATGAAGTAGAGGTGACGGTGGTATTCGAGGATGTAAGGAGGGAGGACGGAGATAGGTGGATACAGTAGTGAGGGGAAGCTTGGTTGTAGTGGGGAGTGATGAAGGGAGAACAGTGGTATGGATGATGCAAGGAGGACGGAGATAAGTGTAAACCGCAGAGTGTGATGGATGCGGAGCTGGAATGGTGGAATGAAGGAGACAGGACAGTGGTATTCGAGGATGAGGGAGGAGGGTGATCTGAGACAGCAAGTGAGAGGGAAGCGGAACTGGAATGGTGGAATGAAGGAGACAGGACAGTGGTATTCGAGGATGAGGGAGGAGGGTGATCTGAGACAGCAGAGTGAGATGGAAGCGGAGCTGGAATGGTGGAATGAAGGAGACAGGACAGTGGTATTCGAGGATGAGGGAGGAGGGTGATCTGAGACAGCAGAGTGAGAGGGAAGCGGAGCTGGAATGAGGGAATGAAGGAGACAGCACAGTGTATTCGAGGATGAGGGAGGAGGGTGATCTGAGACAGCAGAGTGAGATGGAAGTGGAGCTGGAATGAGGGAATGAAGGAGACAGGACAGTGGTATTCGAGGATGAGGGAGGAGGGTGATCTGAGACAGCAGAGTGAGAGGGAAGCGGAGCTGGAATGAGGGAATGAAGGAGACAGGACAGTGGTATTCGAGGATGAGGGAGGAGGGTGATCTGAGACAGCAGAGTGAGATGGAAGCGGAGCTGGAATGGTGGAATGAAGGAGACAGGACAGTGGTATTCGCGGATGAGGGAGGAGGGTGATCTGAGACAGCAGAGTGAGAGGGAAGCGGAGCTGGAATGAGGGAATGAAGGAGACAGGACAGTGGTATTCGAGGATGAGGGAGGAGGGTGATCTGAGACAGCAGAGTGAGATGGAAGCGGAGCTGGAATGAGGGAATGAAGGAGACAGGACAGTGGTATTCGAGGATGAGGGAGGAGGGTGATCTGAGACAGCAGAGTGAGATGGAAGTGGAGCTGGAATGAGGGAATGAAGGAGACAGGACAGTGGTATTCGAGGATGAGGGAGAGGGTGATCTGAGACAGCAGAGTGAGAGGGAAGTTGAGTAGCAGTTGTTGATTGAAGTAGACCACGTCCGTGATTTTCGAGGGTACACGAGGGAGGAAGATGAGCGGGAATGGTAGTGAGATGGAATCGGAGTTCTAATGGGGCATTGAAGCAGACAGGGCATTGGTTTTCGAGGATGCAGGGTGAGATGGAAGATGATTGGAAACAGCAGAGAGGGAAGCGCAGTTGGAGTTGAAGAGTGAGGGAGACAGGATAGTTGTATTCGAGGATGCAGTGAGGAGGAAAAAGATCGGAAACAGCAGAGTTAGAGAGAAGTTGAGTGGCCGTTGTTGATTGAAGGAAACATGAGAGTTGTATTCGAGGATGCAGAGAGGAGGAAGATGAGCCCAAACAGCAGAGTGAGAGGGAAGCGCAGTTCTTCAAGTTGAAGAGTGAAGGAGACTGGGCAGCTGTTTTCGAGGAGGCGATGAGGTGGAAGACACCGAAAACAGCAAAGTGAGAGGGAAGTTGAGTGGCAGTTGTTGATTGAAGGAAACATGAGAGTTGTATTCGAGGATGCAGAGAGGAGGAAGATGAGCTGAAACGGCAGAGTGGGAGGGAAGCGGAGTTGGAGTGGGGAATGAAGGAGACGGTGGTAATCGAGGATCCAGTGAGGTGGAAGATGAGCGAAAACAGCAAAGTGTGAGGGATGCGGAATTGGAGTGCGGTAATGAAGGAGACAGGACAGTGGTATTCGAGGATGCAGGGAGGAGGACGATGATGTAAACAGAAGTGAGATAGAATCGTGGCTGGAGATGGGGGAATGAAGTAGAGGTGACGGTGGTATTCGAGGATGTAAGGAGGGAGGACGGAGATAGGTGGATACAGTAGTGAGGGGGAAGCTTGGTTGTAGTGGGGAGTGATGAAGGGAGAACAGTGGTATTGGATGATGCAAGGAGGACGGAGATAAGTGGAAACCGCAGAGTGAGATGGAAGCGGAGCTGGAATGGTGGAATGAAGGAGACAGGACAGTGGTATTCGAGGATGAGGGAGGAGGGTGATCTGAGACAGCAGAGTGAGAGGGAAGCGGAGCTGGAATGGTGGAATGAAGGAGACAGGACAGTGGTATTCGAGGATGAGGGAGGAGGGTGATCTGAGACAGCAGAGTGAGATGGAAGCGGAGCTGGAATGGTGGAATGAAGGAGACAGGACAGTGGTATTCGAGGATGAGGGAGGAGGGTGATCTGAGACAGCAGAGTGAGAGGGAAGCGGAGCTGGAATGAGGGAATGAAGGAGACAGGACAGTGGTATTCGAGGATGAGGGAGGAGGGTGATCTGAGACAGCAGAGTGAGAGGGAAGCGGAGCTGGAATGAGGGAATGAAGGAGACAGGACAGTGGTATTCGCGGATGAGGGAGGAGCGTGATCTGAGACAGCAGAGTGAGAGGGAAGCGGAGCTGGAATGAGGGAATGAAGGAGACAGGACAGTGGTATTCGAGGATGAGGGAGGAGGGTGATCTGAGACAGCAGAGTGAGATGGAAGCGGAGCTGGAATGAGGGAATGAAGGAGACAGGACAGTGGTATTCGAGGATGAGGGAGGAGGGTGATCTGAGACAGCAGAGTGAGATGGAAGTGGAGCTGGAATGAGGGAATGAAGGAGACAGGACAGTGGTATTCGAGGATGAGGGAGGAGGGTGATCTGAGACAGCAGAGTGAGAGGGAAGTTGAGTAGCAGTTGTTGATTGAAGTAGACCACGTCCGTGATTTTCGAGGGTACACGAGGGAGGAAGATGAGCGGGAATGGTAGTGAGATGGAATCGGAGTTCTAATGGGGCATTGAAGCAGACAGGGCATTGTTTTTCGAGGATGCAGGGTGAGATGGAAGATGATTGGAAACAGCAGAGAGGGAAGCGCAGTTGGAGTTGAAGAGTGAGGGAGACAGGATAGTTGTATTCGAGGATGCAGTGAGGAGGAAAAAGATCGGAAACAGCAGAGTTAGAGAGAAGTTGAGTGGCCGTTGTTGATTGAAGGAAACATGAGAGTTGTATTCGAGGATGCAGAGAGGAGGAAGATGAGCCCAAACAGCAGAGTGAGAGGGAAGCGCAGTTCTTCAAGTTGAAGAGTGAAGGAGACTGGGCAGCTGTTTTCGAGGAGGCGATGAGGTGGAAGACACCGAAAACAGCAAAGTGAGAGGGAAGTTGAGTGGCAGTTGTTGATTGAAGGAAACATGAGAGTTGTATTCGAGGATGCAGAGAGGAGGAAGATGAGCTGAAACGGCAGAGTGGGAGGGAAGCGGAGTTGGAGTGGGGAATGAAGGAGACGGTGGTAATCGAGGATCCAGTGAGGTGGAAGATGAGCGAAAACAGCAAAGTGTGAGGGATGCGGAATTGGAGTGCGGTAATGAAGGAGACAGGACAGTGGTATTCGAGGATGCAGGGAGGAGGACGATGATGTAAACAGAAGTGAGATAGAATCGTGGCTGGAGATGGGGGAATGAAGTAGAGGTGACGGTGGTATTCGAGGATGTAAGGAGGGAGGACGGAGATAGGTGGATACAGTAGTGAGGGGAAGCTTGGTTGTAGTGGGAGTGATGAAGGGAGAACAGTGGTATTGGATGATGCAAGGAGGACGGAGATAAGTGGAAACCGCAGAGTGAGATGGAAGCGGAGCTGGAATGGTGGAATGAAGGAGACAGGACAGTGGTATTCGAGGATGAGGGAGGAGGGTGATCTGAGACAGCAGAGTGAGAGGGAAGCGGAGCTGGAATGGTGGAATGAAGGAGACAGGACAGTGGTATTCGAGGATGAGGGAGGAGGGTGATCTGAGACAGCAGAGTGAGAGGGAAGCGGAGCTGGAATGGTGGAATGAAGGAGACAGGACAGTGGTATTCGAGGATGAGGGAGGAGGGTGATCTGAGACAGCAGAGTGAGAGGGAAGCGGAGCTGGAATGAGGGAATGAAGGAGACAGGACAGTGGTGTTCGAGGATGAGGGAGGAGGGTGATCTGAGACAGCAGAGTGAGATGGAAGTGGAGCTGGAATGAGGGAATGAAGGAGACAGGACAGTGGTATTCGAGGATGAGGGAGGAGGGTGATCTGAGACAGCAGAGTGAGAGGGAAGCGGAGCTGGAATGAGGAATGAAGGAGACAGGACAGTGGTATTCGAGGATGAGGGAGGAGGGTGATCTGAGACAGCAGAGTGAGATGGAAGTGGAGCTGGAATGAGGGAATGAAGGAGACAGGACAGTGGTATTCGAGGATGAGGGAGGAGGGTGATCTGAGACAGCAGAGTGAGAGGGAAGTTGAGTAGCAGTTGTTGATTGAAGTAGACCACGTCCGTGATTTTCGAGGGTACACGAGGGAGGAAGATGAGCGGGAATGGTAGTGAGATGGAATCGGAGTTCTAATGGGGCATTGAAGCAGACAGGGCATTGGTTTTCGAGGATGCAGGGTGAGATGGAAGATGATTGGAAACAGCAGAGAGGGAAGCGCAGTTGGAGTTGAAGAGTGAGGGAGACAGGATAGTTGTATTCGAGGATGCAGTGAGGAGGAAAAAGATCGGAAACAGCAGAGTTAGAGAGAAGTTGAGTGGCCGTTGTTGATTGAAGGAAACATGATAGTTGTATTCGAGGATGCAGAGAGGAGGAAGATGAGCCCAAACAGCAGAGTGAGAGGGAAGCGCAGTTCTTCAAGTTGAAGAGTGAAGGAGACTGGGCAGCTGTTTTCGAGGAGGCGATGAGGTGGAAGACACCGAAAACAGCAAAGTGAGAGGGAAGTTGAGTGGCAGTTGTTGATTGAAGGAAACATGAGAGTTGTATTCGAGGATGCAGAGAGGAGGAAGATGAGCTGAAACGGCAGAGTGGGAGGGAAGCGGAGTTGGAGTGGGGAATGAAGGAGACGGTGGTAATCGAGGATCCAGTGAGGTGGAAGATGAGCGAAAACAGCAAAGTGTGAGGGATGCGGAATTGGAGTGCGGTAATGAAGGAGACAGGACAGTGGTATTCGAGGATGCAGGGAGGAGGACGATGATGTAAACAGAAGTGAGATAGAATCGTGGCTGGAGATGGGGGAATGAAGTAGAGGTGACGGTGGTATTCGAGGATGTAAGGAGGGAGGATGGAGATAGGTGGATACAGTAGTGAGGGGGAAGCTTGGTTGTAGTGGGGAGTGATGAAGGGAGAACAGTGGTATTGGATGATGCAAGGAGGACGGAGATAAGTGGAAACCGCAGAGTGAGATGGAAGCGGAGCTGGAATGGTGGAATGAAGGAGACAGGACAGTGGTATTCGAGGATGAGGGAGGAGGGTGATCTGAGACAGCAGAGTGAGAGGGAAGCGGAGCTGGAATGGTGGAATGAAGGAGACAGGACAGTGGTATTCGAGGATGAGGGAGGAGGGTGATCTGAGACAGCAGAGTGAGATGGAAGCGGAGCTGGAATGGTGGAATGAAGGAGACAGGACAGTGGTATTCGAGGATGAGGGAGGAGGGTGATCTGAGACAGCAGAGTGAGAGGGAAGCGGAGCTGGAATGAGGGAATGAAGGAGACAGGACAGTGGTGTTCGAGGATGAGGGAGGAGGGTGATCTGAGACAGCAGAGTGAGATGGAAGTGGAGCTGGAATGAGGGAATGAAGGAGACAGGACAGTGGTATTCGAGGATGAGGGAGGAGGGTGATCTGAGACAGCAGAGTGAGAGGGAAGCGGAGCTGGAATGAGGGAATGAAGGAGACAGGACAGTGGTATTCGAGGATGAGGGAGGAGGGTGATCTGAGACAGCAGAGTGAGAGGGAAGTTGAGTAGCAGTTGTTGATTGAAGTAGACCACGTCCGTGATTTTCGAGGGTACACGAGGGAGGAAGATGAGCGGGAATGGTAGTGAGATGGAATCGGAGTTCTAATGGGGCATTGAAGCAGACAGGGCATTGGTTTTCGAGGATGCAGGGTGAGATGGAAGATGATTGGAAACAGCAGAGAGGGAAGCGCAGTTGGAGTTGAAGAGTGAGGGAGACAGGATAGTTGTGTTCGAGGATGCAGTGAGGAGGAAGAAGATCGGAAACAGCAGAGTTAGAGAGAAGTTGAGTGGCCGTTGTTGATTGAAGGAAACATGATATTTGTATTCGAGGATGCAGAGAGGAGGAAGATGAGCCCAAACAGCAGAGTGAGAGGGAAGCGCAGTTCTTCAAGTTGAAGAGTGAAGGAGACTGGGCAGCTGTTTTCGAGGAGGCGATGAGGTGAAGACACCGAAAACAGCAAAGTGAGAGGGAAGTTGAGTGGCAGTTGTTGATTGAAGGAAACATGAGAGTTTTATTCGAGGATGCAGAGAGGAGGAAGATGAGCTGAAACGGCAGAGTGGGAGGGAAGCGGAGTTGGAGTGGGGAATGAAGGAGACGGTGGTAATCGAGGATCCAGTGAGGTGGAAGTTGAGCGAAAACAGCAAAGTGTGAGGGATGCGGAATTGGAGTGCGGTAATGAAGGAGACAGGACAGTGGTATTCGAGGATGCAGGGAGGAGGACGATGATGTAAACAGAAGTGAGATAGAATCGTGGCTGGAGATGGGGGAATGAAGTAGAGGTGACGGTGGTATTCGAGGATGTAAGGAGGGAGGACGGAGATAGGTGGATACAGTAGTGAGGGGGAAGCTTGGTTGTAGTGGGGAGTGATGAAGGGAGAACAGTGGTATTGGATGATGCAAGGAGGACGGAGATAAGTGGAAACCGCAGAGTGAGATGGAAGCGGAGCTGGAATGGTGGAATGAAGGAGACAGGACAGTGGTATTCGAGGATGAGGGAGGAGGGTGATCTGAGACAGCAGAGTGAGAGGGAAGTGGAGCTGGAATGAGGGAATGAAGGAGACAGGACAGTGGTATTCGCGGATGAGGGAGGAGGGTGATCTGAGACAGCAGAGTGAGATGGAAGCGGAGCTGGAATGAGGGAATGAAGGAGACAGGACAGTGGTGTTCGAGGATGAGGGAGGAGGGTGATCTGAGACAGCAGAGTGACATGGAAGTGGAGCTGGAATGAGGGAATGAAGGAGACAGGACAGTGGTATTCGAGGATGAGGGAGGAGGGTGATCTGAGACAGCAGAGATGGAAGTGGAGCTGGAATGAGGGAATGAAGGAGACAGGACAGTGGTATTCGCGGATGAGGGAGGAGGGTGATCTGAGACAGCAGAGTGAGAGGGAAGCGGAGCTGGAATGAGGGAATGAAGGAGACAGGACAGTGGTGTTCGAGGATGAGGGAGGAGGGTGATCTGAGACAGCAGAGATGGAAGTGGAGCTGGAATGAGGGAATGAAGGAGACAGGACAGTGGTATTCGCGGATGAGGGAGGAGGGTGATCTGAGACATCAGAGTGAGAGGGAAGCGGAGCTGGAATGGTGGAATGAAGGAGACAGGACAGTGGTATTCGAGGATGAGGGAGGAGGGTGATCTGAGACAGCAGAGTGAGATGGAAGTGGAGCTGGAATGAGGGAATGAAGGAGACAGGACAGTGGTATTCGAGGATGAGGGAGGAGGGTGATCTGAGACAGCAGAGTGAGAGGAAAGTTGAGTGGCAGTTGTTGATTGAAGGAGACCACGTCCGTGATTTTCGAGGTTACACGAGGGAGGAAGATGAGCGGGAATGGTAGTGAGATGGAAGCGGAGTTCTAATGGGGCATTGAAGCAGACAGGGTATTGGTTTTCGAGGATGCAGGTAGCAGGAAGATGACCGGAAACAGCGGAGTGAGAGAGAATCGCATTTGGAGTGGGGAAAGAAGGAGACAGGACAGTTGTATTCGGGGATGAGAGAGGAGGAAGACAAGCCGATGGAGTGGGGAGAGGGAAGTTGAATTGGAGTTCGTTAGTGAAGGAGACAGGACAGTGGTATTCGATGATGCGCGGTGGAGGAAGATTGACGGGAATGGTAGTGAGATGGAATCGGAGTTCTAATGGGGAATTAAGGAGACAGGGTATTGGTTTTCGAGGATGCAGGTAGGAGGAAGATGATTGGAAACAGCAGAGAGGGAAGCGCAGTTGGAGTTGAAGAGTGAAGGAGACAGGACAGTGGTATTCGATGATGCGCGGTGGAGGAAGATTGACGGGAATGGTAGTGAGATGGAATCGGAGTTCTAATGGGGAATTGAAGGAGACAGGGTATTGGTTTTCGAGGATGGAGGTAGGAGGAAGATGATTGGAAACAGCAGAGAGGGAAGCGCAGTTGGAGTTGAAGAGTGAGGGAGACAGGACAGTTGTATTCGAGGATGCAGTGAGGAGGAAGAAGATCGGAAGCAGCGGAGTGAGAGAGAATTGCATTTGGATTGTGTATTGAAGGAGACAGGATGGTGATATTGGAGGATGCGGTGAGCAGGAAGATGAGAAGGGAATGAAGAAGAGGGGACGGTGGCATTGGAGGATGCAAGGAGGGAGGACGGAGATTGGTGGATACAGTAGTGAGAGGGAAGCTCAGTTGGAGTGGGGAGTGAGGAAGGCAGCACAGTGGTATTGGATGATGCAAGGAGGACGGAGATAAGTGGAAACAGCAGAGTGAGATGGAAGCGGAGCTGGAATGGTGGAATGAAGGAGACAGGAGGAAAAAGCAGAGCTATGATGCAGGGATGGAAGGTCAGTGGAAGGAGCTGAGTGAGAAGGATGCGAAGTTGGATAGGGGAAAGACGTTGACTGGACAGAACGATACACGAGGGAGGAAGATGAGCGGAAACGATAGTGAGATGGAATCGGAGATCTGATGAGGCAGTCAGGATATTGATTTTCGAGGATTCAGGGACTTGGGAAGCTGAGCTGAAATAGTGAAATGTGAGCGAAGGGGAACAGGAGAGGGGAATTACGTGGACGGGACGGAACGATGCGAAGATGCAGGAAGGAGTAGATCTCGCTGGAACCAGAAGACTGGGCGAAGGGGAACAGGAGGGGAATAATCGGGAGTGGACGGATCGATGCTTGGATGATATATTTCATTTTCTGTAGCCATTTGATGACCCTGGTTTGAGAAAATGTGTGCTCTAGACAAGCCAGTGCTCGCAAGAGGAACGTTGAGGACTTGCGATGTGTTTCCCCATTCTGTGAATACAAATGCTATAGGATCTTTGTGGTAGATTTGATATATTTTCTTTCTTTTGCAGGTGAAGATCCTGAAGGAGCATCACAAGCTTCAGGTGAGTTGTTTATTACCATCATGCATTGCGTTACCGGTCCCTTGTAGAAACACAAACTCGGTGGCAGTAGAAAGGCGGACAAGTTGGAGGGATTCCAACATCCAAGACGATGATGGATCGTAGAGTAGAAGCCAGTCCGTTTTAGGTGGGCGAGCCGATATTGAAGAGGGAAAAGCATAGAAATGGAATCCGGTGTCGTGCGGTGAGAGCCAGAACCATGATAAGCTAGAGACTGGACAGAGGGATGAGAGGATGCAGGGAGGAGGAAGATTTGCGAAAACAGCAGAGCGAGAAGGAAGTTGAGTTTGAGTGGGGGAGTGAAGGAGTCAGGACAGTGGTTGTATAGGATGCAGGGAGGAGGAAGATGAGCAGAAACAGCAGAGTGAGAGGGAAGCGGACTTGTAGTGTGGGAATGAAGGAAACACGACGGTGGTTGTGTATGGCGCAGGGAGGAGGAAGATGAGTCCAAACAGCAGAGTGAGAGGGAAGCGCAGTTCTTCAAGTTCTTCAGTTGTTGATTGAAGGAAACATGAGAGTTGTATTCGAGGATGCCGAGAGAAGTAAGATGAGCCCAAACAGCAGAGTGAGAGGGAAGCGCAGTTCTTCAAGTTGAAGAGTGAAGGAGACTGGGCAGCTGTTTTCGAGGAGGCGATGAGGTGGAAGACACCGAAAACAGCAAAGTGAGAGGGAAGTTGAGTGGCAGTTGTTGATTGAAGGAAACATGAGTTGTATTCGAGGATGCAGAGAGGAGGAAGATGAGCTGAAACAGCAAAGTGAGAGGGAAGCGGAGTTGGAGTGGGGGAATGAAGGAGACGGTATGGTGGTATTCGGGGATGCAGTGAGGAGGAAGATGAGCTCAGACAGGAGAGTGAGATGGAATCCGAACCGGGAGTAGGGGAATGAAGAAGAGAGGACTGTGGTATTCGATGATGCAAGGAGGACGGAGATCAGTGGAAACAGACGAATGGGACTGATGTGGAGTTGGAGCTGAGGAAGGAAGGGGACAAGACAGTGGCGTTCGAGGATGAGGGAGGAGGATGAAGATTCAGGGACTTGGGAAGCTAAGCTGAAATAGTGAAATGTGAGCGAAGGGGAACAGGAGAGGGGAATTACGTGGACGGGACAGAACGATGCGAAGATGCAGGAAGGAGTAGATCTCGCTGGAACCAGAAGACTGGGCGAAGGGGAACAGGAGGGGAATAATCGGGAGTGGACGGATCGATGCGTGGATGATATATTTTATTTTCTGTAGCCATTTGATGACCCTGGTTTGAGAAAATGTGTGCTCTAGACAAGCCAGTGCTCGCAAGAGGAACGTTGAGGACTTGCGATGTGTTTCCCCATTCTGTGAATACAAATGCTAGTAGGATCTTTTTGGTATATTTGATATATTTTCTTTCTTTTGCAGGTGAAGATCCTGAAGGAGCATCACAAGCTTCAGGTGAGTTGTTTATTACCATCATGCATTGCGTTACCGCAATGACGGTGGTTGTGTAGGGCGCAGGGAGGAGGAAGATGAGCCCAAACAGCAGAGTGAGAGGGAAGCGGACTTGTAGTGTGGGAATGAAGGAAACACGACGGTGGTTGTGTAGGGCGCAGAGAGGAGGAAGATGAGCCCAAACAGCAGAGTGAGAGGGAAGCGCAGTTCTTCAAGTTCTTCAGTTGTTGATTGAAGGAAACATGAGAGTTGTATTCGAGGATGCAGTGAGGAGGAAGAAGATCGGAAACAGCAGAGTGAGAGAGAAGTTGAGTGGCCGTTGTTGATTGAAGGAAACATGAGAGTTGTATTCGAGGATGCAGAGAGGAGTAAGATGAGCCCAAACAGCAGAGTGAGAGGGAATCGGAGTTCTTCAAGTAGAAGAGTGAAGGAGACTGGGCAGCTGTTTTCGAGGAGGCGATGAGGTGGAAGACACCGAAAACAGCAAAGTGAGAGGGAAGTTGAGTGGCAGTTGTTGATTGAAGGAAACATGAGAGTTGTATTCGATGATGCAGAGAGGAGGAAGATGAGCTGAAACGGCAGAGTGGGAGGGAAGCGGAGTTGTAGTGGGGTAATGGAGGAGACAAGATAGTGGCGTTCGAGGATGAGGGAGGAGGATGATCTGAGACAGCAGAGTGAGAGGGAAGTTGAGTAGCAGTTGTTGATTGAAGTAGACCACGTCCGTGATTTTCGAGGGTACACGAGGGAGGAAGATGAGCGGGAATGGTAGTGAGATGGAATCGGAGTTCTAATGGGGCATTGAAGCAGACAGGGCATTGTTTTTCGAGGATGCAGGGTGAGATGGAAGATGATTGGAAACAGCAGAGAGGGAAGCGCAGTTGGAGTTGAAGAGTGAGGGAGACAGGATAGTTGTATTCGAGGATGCAGTGAGGAGGAAGAAGATCGGAAACAGCAGAGTGAGAGAGAAGTTGAGTGGCCGTTGTTGATTGAAGGAAACATGATAGTTGTATTCGAGGATGCAGAGAGGAGGAAGATGAGCCCAAACAGCAGAGTGAGAGGGAAGCGCAGTTCTTCAAGTTGAAGAGTGAAGGAGACTGGGCAGCTGTTTTCGAGGAGGCGATGAGGTGGAAGACACCGAAAACAGCAAAGTGAGAGGGAAGTTGAGTGGCAGTTGTTGATTGAAGGAAACATGAGAGTTGTATTCGATGATGCAGAGAGGAGGAAGATGAGCTGAAACGGCAGAGTGGGAGGGAAGCGGAGTTGGAGTGGGGAATGAAGGAGACGGTGGTAATCGAGGATCCAGTGAGGTGGAAGATGAGCGAAAACAGCAAAGTGTGAGGGATGCGGAATTGGAGTGCGGTAATGAAGGAGACAGGACAGTGGTATTCGAGGATGCAGGGAGGAGGACGATGATGTAAACAGAAGTGAGATAGAATCGTGGCTGGAGATGGGGGAATGAAGTAGAGGTGACGGTGGTATTCGAGGATGTAAGGAGGGAGGACGGAGATAGGTGGATACAGTAGTGAGGGGAAGCTTGGTTGTAGTGGGGAGGGTTGACGGGAGAACAGTGGTATTGGATGATGCAAGGAGGACGTAGATAAGTGGAAACCGCAGAGTGAGATGGAAGCGGAGCTGGAATGGTGGAATGAAGGAGACAGGACAGTGGTATTCGAGGATGAGGGAGGAGGGTGATCTGAGACAGCAGAGTGAGAGGGAAGCGGAGCTGGAATGGTGGAATGAAGGAGACAGGACAGTGGTATTCGAGGATGAGGGAGGAGGGTGATCTGAAACAGCAGAGTGAGATGGAAGCGGAGCTGGAATGAGGGAATGAAGGAGACAGGACAGTGGTATTCGAGGATGAGGGAGGAGGGTGATCTGAGACAGCAGAGTGAGAGGGAAGTTGAGTAGCAGTTGTTGATTGAAGTAGACCACGTCCGTGATTTTCGAGGGTACACGAGGGAGGAAGATGAGCGGGAATGGTAGTGAGATGGAATCGGAGTTCTAATGGGGCATTGAAGCAGACAGGGCATTGGTTTTCGAGGATGCAGGGTGAGATGGAAGATGATTGGAAACAGCAGAGAGGGAAGCGCAGTTGGAGTTGAAGAGTGAGGGAGACAGGACAGTTGTATTCGAGGATGCAGTGAGGAGGAAGAAGATCGGAAACAGCAGAGTTAGAGAGAAGTTGAGTGGCCGTTGTTGATTGAAGGAAACATGATAGTTGTATTCGAGGATGCAGAGAAGAGTAAGATGAGCCCAAACAGCAGAGTGAGAGGGAAGCGCAGTTCTTCAAGTTGAAGAGTGAAGGAGACTGGGCAGCTGTTTTCGAGGAGGCGATGAGGTGGAAGACACCGAAAACAGCAAAGTGAGAGGGAAGTTGAGTGGCAGTTGTTGATTGAAGGAAACATGAGTTGTATTCGAGGATGCAGAGAGGAGGAAGATGAGCTGAAACAGCAAAGTGAGAGGGAAGCGGAGTTGGAGTGGGGGAATGAAGGAGACGGTATGGTGGTATTCGGGGATGCAGTGAGGAGGAAGATGAGCTCAGACAAGAGAGTGAGATGGAATCCGAACCGGGAGTAGGGGAATGAAGAAGAGAGGACTGTGGTATTCGATGATGCAAGGAGGACGGAGATCAGTGGAAACAGACGAATGGGACTGATGTGGAGTTGGAGCTGAGGAAGGAAGGGGACAAGACAGTGGCGTTCGAGGATGAAGATTCAGGGATTTGGGAAGCTAAGCTGAAATAGTGAAATGTGAGCGAAGGGGAACAGGAGAGGGGAATTACGTGGACGGGACAGAACGATGCGAAGATGCAGGAAGGAGTAGATCTCGCTGGAACCAGAAGACTGGGCGAAGGGGAACAGGAGGGGAATAATCGGGAGTGGACGGATCGATGCGTGGATGATATATTTTATTTTCTGTAGCCATTTGATGACCCTGGTTTGAGAAAATGTGTGCTCTAGACAAGCCAGTGCTCGCAAGAGGAACGTTGAGGACTTGCGATGTGTTTCCCCATTCTGTGAATACAAATGCTAGTAGGATCTTTTTGGTATATTTGATATATTTTCTTTCTTTTGCAGGTGAAGATCCTGAAGGAGCATCACAAGCTTCAGGTGAGTTGTTTATTACCATCATGCATTGCGTTACCGCAATGACGGTGGTTGTGTAGGGCGCAGGGAGGAGGAAGATGAGCCCAAACAGCAGAGTGAGAGGGAAGCGGACTTGTAGTGTGGGAATGAAGGAAACACGACGGTGGTTGTGTAGGGCGCAGGGAGGAGGAAGATGAGCCCAAACAGCAGAGTGAGAGGGAAGCGCAGTTCTTCAAGTTCTTCAGTTGTTGATTGAAGGAAACATGAGAGTTGTATTCGAGGATGCAGTGAGGAGGGAGAAGATCGGAAACAGCAGAGTGAGAGAGAAGTTGAGTGGCCGTTGTTGATTGAAGGAAACATGAGAGTTGTATTCGAGGATGCAGAGAGGAGTAAGATGAGCCCAAACAGCAGAGTGAGAGGGAATCGGAGTTCTTCAAGTAGAAGAGTGAAGGAGACTTGGCAGCTGTTTTCGAGGAGGCGATGAGGTGGAAGACACCGAAAACAGCAAAGTGAGAGGGAAGTTGAGTGGCAGTTGTTGATTGAAGGAAACATGAGAGTTGTATTCGATGATGCAGAGAGGAGGAAGATGAGCTGAAACGGCAGAGTGGGAGGGAAGCGGAGTTGTAGTGGGGTAATGGAGGAGACAAGATAGTGGCGTTCGAGGATGAGGGAGGAGGATGATCTGAGACAGCAGAGTGAGAGGGAAGTTGAGTAGCAGTTGTTGATTGAAGTAGACCACGTCCGTGATTTTCGAGGTACACGAGGGAGGAAGATGAGCGGGAATGGTAGTGAGATGGAAGCGGAGTTCTAATGGGGCATTGAAGCAGACAGGGCATTGGTTTTCGAGGATGCAGGGTGAGATGGAAGATGATTGGAAACAGCAGAGAGGGAAGCGCAGTTGGAGTTGAAGAGTGAGGGAGACAGGACAGTTGTATTCGAGGATGCAGTGAGGAGGAAGAAGATCGGAAACAGCAGAGTGAGAGAGAAGTTGAGTGGCCGTTGTTGATTGAAGGAAACATGAGAGTTGTATTCGAGGATGCAGAGAGGAGTAAGATGAGCCCAAACAGCAGAGTGAGAGGGAATCGGAGTTCTTCAAGTAGAAGAGTGAAGGAGACTGGGCAGCTGTTTTCGAGGAGGCGATGAGGTGGAAGACACCGAAAACAGCAAAGTGAGAGGGAAGTTGAGTGGCAGTTGTTGATTGAAGGAAACATGAGAGTTGTATTCGATGATGCAGAGAGGAGGAAGATGAGCTGAAACGGCAGAGTGGGAGGGAAGCGGAGTTGGAGTGGGGAATGAAGGAGACGGTGGTAATCGAGGATCCAGTGAGGTGGAAGATGAGCGAAAACAGCAAAGTGTGAGGGATGCGGAATTGGAGTGCGGTAATGAAGGAGACAGGACAGTGGTATTCGAGGATGCAGGGAGGAGGACGATGATGTAAACAGAAGTGAGATAGAATCGTGGCTGGAGATGGGGGAATGAAGTAGAGGTGACGGTGGTATTCGAGGATGCAAGGAGGGAGGACGGAGATTGGTGGATACAGTAGTGAGAGGGAAGTTCAGTTGGAGTGGGGAGTGAGGAAGGCAGCACAGTGGTATTGGATGATGCAAGGAGGACGGAGATAAGTGGAAACCGCAGAGTGAGATGGAAGCGGAGCTGGAATGGTGGAATGAAGGAGACAGGAGGAAAAAGCAGAGCTATGATGCAGGGATGGAAGGTCAGTGGAAGGAGCTGAGTGAGAAGGATGCGAAGTTGGATAGGGGAAAGACGTTGACTGGACAGAACGATACACGAGGGAGGAAGATGAGCGGAAACGATAGTGAGATGGAATCGGAGATCTGATGAGGAAGTGGGGCAGTAGTAAGTAAAACTCCACTTCTGGACCGCGCAAGATGGCCGCCGTCGCTGACGTCCCCCTCCTCTGGAACGGCAGAGTGTCGTGGTCGGCCGCCGTGGTGCTTCGGGTCTGACGTCCCCCCCTCTGGAACGGCAGAGTGTCGTGGTCGGCCGCCGTGGTGCTTCGGGTCTGACGTCCCCCCCCTCTGGAACGGCAGAGTGTCGTGGTGTGCCGGCCACGTGCGTCCGTCAGGTTCGCTGACGTCGTCATCCTCCCCGCCCTCTGGCCGACTGTCGTATAGCGCGCGGTGATGTGGTGTCTAGGTTGGCGTGGTGTGCCGGCCAGGTTGGCGTGGTGTGCCGGCCAGGTTGGGAGGGTGGACTGTCGTAGCTCACCTGAAAAATTCTAAGTGTCAGAGTGGCTTTGTATGGGTAAAATTTTGAAAATTTTCCAAAGTGTGGAATTTCGACCTGGGACCGTCACCAAAACATTTTTCATCAAATTTCACTGACCCCCCCCCGACAGCAATCTTCTAACTTTGGTTCTAGTGAACGGATTTTGTCGTAAGGCTACTCGTTTGAAAGAGGAGAAAAAACTGCTCGACGACATTTTTTGTTGCGAGTCAATCGGACCAGCCGTTCAAAAGTTAGAGCGGTTACAAGATTTTAGGTCGGAGCCCGCTCACCTGAAAAATCCTAAGTGTCAGAGTGGCTTTGTATGGGTAAAATTTTGAAAATTTTCCAAAGTGTGGAATTTCGACCTGGGACCGTCACCAAAACATTTTTCATCAAATTTCACTGACCTCCCCCCCCTCTGGACAGCTAGCTTCGATCTTGGCTTCTAGTGGACGGATTTTGTCGTGCAATAGCTCGTTTGAAAGCTAAGAGTGAGACAAATTCAGTGAAAGAAACGGCTTGTTCATATCTGTCTTCGTTTAGATGTGAGACGCCATTTAAGATTTTGGGAGATTGACGAAAAACGACAGAGTTAGAATTTCCCAAGAAACAGCTCCAGCGGGCGAATGAAGGCTCGGATTGGTAAACGGAGGCCAGATTTGGAATCAGCTTGATGTTATTATCCAATGAGGATCATCATCCAATGAGAATCAAGCATTTCTATATAAATAGCGAGCCTTCTACAGTGAGAATCATTCCATCGTTGAATTGCACGAGTGACGGACGCACATTTTCTCTCTCTCTCTTGTTCCCTATTCTATTATCCAACTAAAATGGTAAGTCGCTACTTTCCTCCCTCCCTTGAACGTAAACGTAATACAATCTTTTCCATTTTCAGGCATCTACTCCATCTGCTGCACTAGTAGGACAAAATGTTGGTCAAACGTTACAAGGTTCGCTACGATCAGATCATCTACAACTGAGGCCAGTGGAAGAAACAACCAAGGTACATAATCCTACACCGCTACAGCGTAAATTTAAACAAGTCTTGCGTTATGACGATCATGGTGTAGTACTCCAAACTGGAATGCTCCCTTCCACGGATGTCAAGATAATGCACAATCAGTATGGGGACTACATACTGATCCCCGTGAGTCCGTACATTCGCCACCAACTTGATATTATTGAGGAGTACGTGACATTAAATATGGACATTCCTACTCCTCTTGCTCAAGAGTGGAAGGCGAGAGATGACAAGGATACTCCCTATAGAAAGATTTGGGATGGTAATCAAATTTGCCTACCGGTATCACATTGGTGTACTTACTATAAGAAGGAGGGAGATCATTCAACACCCATCACATGCGACGAGCTCGGAGAAGGTACTTGGGATATCCTTTTCAAAGTGAATGGGCTATATTATGGTCGGCATAAGGATAATAAAATAGCCTCTCTCTCCATGCATATGGAATCCATCCTATATATTCCAAAACCACCCAACGTGGACGACATAATTGATCAAATCCTTAACAGCAGTGGTACGAAGCGCAAGTCGGAGAAGAATGCTACATCAAAACGCAAATCAAAGAAGGAGAATTACTAGCCCTTTCCTAACTCTACCCTATGACAATTCGCTTATGTGCTTTGAGTGTCGTAGACGTGGTCTTATTAGATACATTTTACTTCTTCGTTGCCATTCTTCATATCATTTGTGTATTTTGTCATGAAAAGCATCGATGTAATTCTTCATTTTGTAATATGTTATAGAACGTTTCCTTAGATGTGTAAATTTCCGTTTTAGGCTTCTATCATCATTTTTATGGATTGTGAGGGTGAACCTGTACAGGAGCTCAGTGCTATTGCTATGAACAATTGGACATATCAGATTGTCAGTGTCTATCATGAACATGCCAACTGCAATCCGAATGTTGATCAATGGGCGAGAAAACACATTCATGGACTTAATCTGAAATATTTGCAAGACTATGGCTTTTCTTGTGAGAGTGCTCTTCTTATTGACTTTAAACGATGGTTAGCTGCTTTCAATGTTATACGCATCTTTTGTAATAATCCTGGTAAGGAGAGGAAAGTATTTCCTAATCTAATCATTGATGATGTTTTGCTCCCACCTTGGGATAGTAGAGTGAATCAACATTATCATGAAGTCACGAAACGTTTTAAGGATTTGTCTGTTCCTATTTTGTCTGTTCGTTGTAGTAGCTACGTTCATAACCAATGCTTCTTTCCTCCTTACCTCAGCACTGCCAAAGTCCTGTATGGTTATCATTGCTCGCTGTATGATAGTTACCAGCTGCATCTATTTTATCTCTTTCAAACCATTGATTTATAATGCATGCTTGTTACCGTTATTCAGTAAATGTTACTATGAGAAGAGTTGTTGTTTTCATGCAATGGATGGGTTAGATAAAGGGTGATCATGTCTTTCTCAAACGACTGCGGAACATTACATTTTCATAGGCAAAGTTTAAAAGGAGCTGTTCAAGATAATGTGATAAATTTTCATAAAGATGAGACCGACATCGAAGCAGTGGTCGATGATGCTAGCACTCTATTTCTAGAGTTAATGAATACATTCTCTGATAGCATTGTCATGGCGCGATTAGTTGCGAAAATTAAGTTTAGTCATTTTGGAAAGGAAGAGGTGGAAAGTCGCTCTTTCCATTTTGCTTCTTATTCAATGGAAGTGGTAGATCACCCCGAAGAATTTTTTAAAAGACATATGATAAAAATTGCTGAACGTCTTAATGCATTTAACCATCATGGTAGCAGTCTAGTGATTGAAGCGATTTCAGATATTCACATTCAACTTTCTATAAAGAAAAATTGAAAATGCAGTGGTACTTGATTGTAGCACAACTGGTTTTCGAGCTATGTCTGCTCACTCTCGAAGTATATTCCTTCTGTACATGCGTCTATTATTTAGAAAAGGCTAGCAAATTCATATCTTCAAAAAGACTTGCTATAGACATCAGTAACGGTGAAACTATGTGTTGTGATGTATGTAAGCGAAAGGATGGAAATGAAAAGCGCATCTTCAAGAGATGTAAGCACGCTTTTTGTCAACGCTGTTTCATACGTAATTGCATTCAACTTTGCAAATGTAACCACTGTGAAATTGCTCATTTCGAGTGTCACTTATGCCGCAATAGTTAGTACCTATGCAAATGTGGTAAAGATAGGTTTTAGCAAAGACTAACACGGAAAATGGCGAAACGTAAAAAGTCTTCAAAGTTTTCTTCAGCCATTCAAGCTCTCCGACGAATGAAAGCAAATCAGCGATACAATGCTATACGACATGCTAACGATAAATTCATTTGTGAAATTATTTCTCATGTGAGGAAGTTGAGGACGAAGAAATTAGCGCCAAAACAACGAAAGCTACTTAAGCGATATGCTACGAAATTGCGTTTCATCTCCAATCCTAAAGTCACCCTTCAAAGAAAGAGGAAAACTCTAACACAAAAGGGTGGTTTCCTTTCAGCAATACTTCCAATGATAGCTCCTGCCGTGGGCAACCTATTGGGTAATATCTTTGGCTCTAAGCGTTAATTATGCAAATGTTGAATCTCAAAGTAATAAAATGGATTTCAGACTTCAATGTGATAAAGTTCTGACTGTATCAGGTCCATCTCATGCAGGTAAAACTGTTTTCACGCTGAATTTATTGGATAAAAGAAGGTAGTTGTTTAAGGAACCTATCAATCGAGTGATTTGGTGTTATGGTATTTATCAACCGTCGTTTCAGGAATTGCAAAGTCGCAACTTTATTCGACATGAAGGAATTATTGCAGTGGATAAACTTCAGTCTAATGATGTTGTTGTATTGGATGATTTATTAAAAGAAAGTAAGAATTCAAAAGATGTTACAGATATGTTCACTCGCGCAGCACACCATAAAAGGTGATTTATCATCTATATCACACAAAATTTGATTCCTGATGGAAAAGAAGCTCGTACACGAAACCTGAATACACACTATTATGCTATTTTCAAGAATCCGCGAGATAAAAGTCAATTTGAAATTTTGGCGCGACAAGTTGCACCCAGAGGATCAAAAGCCTTAATTGAAATTTTTGAAGCAGCTACTGAAAAACCACACGGTTACTTATTCATTGACTTTACGCAAGAGTGTCCGGAAGAATTTAGATTTCGATTTTTTGAAAACTCC
Organism: Prostheceraeus crozeri; assembly: GCA_907163375.1. Classification (NCBI taxonomy): domain Eukaryota; kingdom Metazoa; phylum Platyhelminthes; order Polycladida; family Euryleptidae; genus Prostheceraeus; species Prostheceraeus crozeri. The sequence goes on along the minus strand of CAJQUW010002174.1, from coordinate 95,427 downwards.
CATGATTATCTACAAACTATGAGTTCTTATTCTCGCATGATTGTTATTCCTCAGGATGAATATGTACAATTGACTGCCATGCAGCAAGTAAAGCAACCTCTTGCAAATCAAATGTATAGGAAAGAAATAGATTATCAGCAAAATGTTCACATCAAAGATCCACATCGTGCTGTATTATTACAATCGGAAACTGTTGAGCAATTAAAAAACTTGAAGAATAAGATGCGTGACTCTGTATCGACTGCTACACCTTTAGCATCTCACGCACATGCCATATCTCTTTTCAACAGTATTGAACCCCATCTCAATGTAAATGATAGAGGAGAAATCATTACAGATGAAAATAAAGTGATTGATGCTTCACGTTATGAAGACTTGATTCAGTATGCGACACGTAGAAAGCGCCGTCAGGGCTATGTTCCACCTGGTTGGTCATGCTTTCTTAAACTATTGAAAAAGCATAATGTGCCAAAATTTGCTTTGAATAATGAGACATTGAAAGAACTTGATTCAACAGTGGCTACTGCTCCAATGCTTCAGACGATGAAAATGCCAACAAATTGGTTTAAGGCGTCACCTGCTACATCCCCTCCCACACTCACTAAGCAAACAAGAGGAAGAACTCGACGTAGATCTACATCGCCACTAAAACTGATAAAAGGAAAACGTAAAACAGCTCCTCCCAGGAAATACATGTTCTCAGACTATTAATATGAAGCATATGTGTTGCTTGCCATGTAATGAGCCGCCAGAGGTGAATGTCGTTGTCACTTGCACTTGCTGCGCCAGCTCTCATAATGAAACCCCTAAGCAATGTGAACACGATCGCAAAACCGCTAAAGCTAAATGCTGTAGTTGTTGTAAATGTAGAAAGGCAAGAAAGCAAAAAGATGAGAAGGAGCAAAAAGAGTCAGTCGTCATCGACTGAACGTTTGAAGTCAATCTATTATGATGTAAAACATCCGGCAGGATTTGCATCTATCAAGAAATTATCAAAAGCGAGTGGTCTTCCACAATCACAAGTGAAACGATGGTCAAAGGGTCAGGCTACCTATACACTCCACAAACAAGCGAAAAAGAAGTACCGCACCCGCCATTATATTGTTCATGACATCGATGAACAGTGGCAAGCAGATTTGTGCGATGTCGCCTCCATTTCAAAACATAACTCGGGTAATAATTTTATTTTAACCGTCATTGATATTTTCTCGCGTTATGCGTGGGCTCAACCTTTAAAAACTAAAGAAGGGAAAGGAGTAGCAAAAGCATTCCAAACAATTTTTCGAGAAGGTCGGATTCCAAAAAGAATTCAGAGTGATCAAGGAAAAGAGTTTGAAAATCAGCATGTGACAAGATTATTTGAGAGGCATGACATTGAGTTGTTTAGTGTAAAGAGTGCTTATAAAGCTGCACTCGTTGAACGTTTTAATCGCACATTAAAAAATCGCTTGTGGCGACATTTTACTGCCAACTTGACACAAAATTGGACAAAGGTTCTACAAGATACACTCCATGCCTACAATCACTCTATCCATCGTTCTATTGGACTCAGACCAGTAGATGTAAATGCTGATAATGTAGATAAAGTGCGCGAATCATTCCAACGTAAACGCACTCATGTGAAAAGTGATGTGAAAATTGGCGATAAAGTTCGTATCTCAAAAGTGAAAAGTGTTTTTGCTAAAGGGTACCTTCCGAATTGGACAGAGGAGGTATTTACAGTATCAAGGATTAATCAAAAAGACTCTCCGACCACCTACAAGTTGAAAGATTACGATAATGAAGAAATTGAGGGTAGCTTTTACCGCGATGAGATTGAGGTAGTCACTGAAAGTGAAACATATTTGGTAGAGAAAATCATTCGATGTAAAAAACGGCAAGGTGAAGAATGGTGTCTTGTTAAATGGACTGGTTATCCTTCAAGTATGAACTCTTGGATGCGTCGTGCCGACATCTTTCATCTAAGTGATCGACAGTGATTCATGCAAAGTTGTAACTAACAATGTTTAGGGTTTGAGCTATGAATCCAACTGCCTCATTTTATTCACGACCCTCCTATGTAAGTAGTGGAGGACAAATTTACATCGGTGCTCGCCGCCAACGTGGAGGTAGCATACTTGGTGCACTGAAATCTGTTGTAGCACCTCTCATATCCAATGTCGGTAGATCTTTAAAACGAAATGTTTTAAGTAATGCCGTTGGCTTTGCTGGTGATGTTGCTAGTGATCTTTCCAGAGGTAGAAGTTTTAAGAGCAGTTTGTTGAATCGTGGGAAGGAACGCGGTTTAAAAACATTGAAGCAGACCTTTGCTGGTGTTACTCAAGGAAAGAAATCACTTAAACGAATGAATAAAGGAAGAAGGAAACATCGCGGAGCTGGTAAGGTGCGATCTTCAGTCAAAAGGCATTCACGCAAACGTCGTAGAGGCTCTAATCATTCATCAGGCGCTAAACGACGACGCTGCCATAACTTCTAATCATGGAGTGTAAAACTTCCGGTTTTTGCTTGATCAACAAGCCATACAGACAGATATTCTTAGTTCAAGTATTGTAGATTATCATCCTCGAACAGCTGAGAATGCTGGCCCCATTGAATTTGTTATTCCTGGTGGTAGTGATGGCTACATAGATTTGAGTTATGCGATGCTTGATTTGAGGTTTAGAATTCAGCAAGCAGATGGAACTGCTATTGACGATACACATAAAGTTGAACTGAACAATTTACCATTGACTACATTACTTCGCGATGTTTCTCTAACGATTGGAGAGCAGCAGGTGGAAGGTGGTCAAAGCGATTATCCCTATAAATCATATTTCAATCATGTATCACAGTTTCATCCAGCAGCACAAAAAAGTCATATGGAAGCCATGGGATGGTACAGAGATGAAGCAGGAAAATTTGATGTTGAAACAAACAGTGGCTTTGTAAAGCGATCTGCTATGATTAAAGATAGTAGAGTATGTCAGCTATATGGTCCGCTGAATTTAGACTTCTTTAGACAGTCAAAGTTTTTACTCTGTAATACCAGCATGCGACTCAAGCTGACATTGAATAAGCCTGAATTTGCGCTGAATGCATTTCCTCAAGTTGACAATTTTAGAATTCATGTGGAAGATATTGCACTTTACATTCGTCGAGTAGTACCGAATCCAAGTGTCATTAGAGGGCATGCTGAAGGCCTTAACCGTCAAAATGCCATTTACCCCGTTCAGCATACAAAGCTTCTCACCTTTACAATTCCTAAAGATCAAAAGAGTTTCATGAAAGATGGCCTCTTTCCATCGGAAGCACCGAAGCTCCTCATGGTGGCAATGGTTGAAAATGATGCATTTAATGGTAATATAAAGAAGAATCCTTTCAATTTTAAACACAATCAGTTAAGTGAAATTGCTTTACGTGTAAATGGTGTGAGTCATCCTGGTCCACCCTACAAACCAGATTTTGCTGCGGATCAATTTATGCGCAGTTATGTTGATTTTATGGATGTCTTTGGCTTTTACAATACGGATGACACCAACGGACTCACTATGAAAGAGTTTAAGAGTGGATATACTATTTATGCATTTGGTTTGACTGCTGACAGCGATATTAGTGCCCCCTATCGTCAAGCGAACGTGCCTCATAATATTTGTTTGGATTTGACGTTCAAAAGAACACTACCTGAGACGATCAATGTATTAATTTATGCAGTCTTCGATTCAAATATTGAAATTACAAAGTATCGTGACGTGATTCTTCAGTATAATCGTTAATGAGTTGGTTGACTGCTGACGATATTAAGACTAAGGTGCAGCGTAATGCAGACGAAGCGACGTTGAAAGCTTTCGATAATGTCTATTCACTCGATACCTTACCACCTGCAGTAAATCACTATCCCATCTTTATTGTGCTAAACACTCATTCGCAGAATTTAGGCGGTGAGCATTGGAAAGCGATCTTTATTGGAGAAGACCGACGTGGTGAACTATTTGACTCTCTTGCTCAACCTCCAAATATACCAACACAGCAGTGGTTGAGAAAACATACGCGTCAATATCAGCGAAATGAACGCATACTACAACATCCACTTTCATCAACGTGTGGTGCTTTTGTACTGTACTTCATCTTAAAACGTTTACATGTATCTCGATTTGTATCTGTTATTCAAAACTTTTCATGTAATCCATCCTCTAATGAAAAAATGATTTGTAAGTTCTATCATGATTTGAAATAAAAACATCATGTTGGAAAAATTGTTTTTTATTTTACAATCCGCTGGGTACGTACATACTCGATGAGATAGTCTAGGATCACATTTGCTTGTACATGAGATTTTAGTCCAGTAATGATCACTTTACTATTATGAAAGATTGCCACATGCACAGGTAACCAACAACTAATGAGAGCTGCAGGAAAAAGTTCGGGTTCATAACACAAATTGTAACTGCTGGTACGAATCTTCAAAAATGATACACTTTCACTCAATTGAGTAGAGATCACCATATTGTCCACAGTCAGATTCGACATCACACACCTCTCCCTCTTCCATATCCGACGTACTAGTCTCTGTAGCTCTAAGCGCATTGACTGCGCCGATGAATGAGAAAGGGCGCCGAGAATCTGTACAGTCCCATTTGGGAAGAGTTGAAGATTCCGTGAATTGTTCATCTTCACCACTAACATTTGAGGTCGGCCCGGATAATACTTGCTGTTTGGAAGGTGTTGGTGTAATGTTGTGAGATCGATTTTGGTGTAGAGTCTGAAGCGACGGAGAATGTTGACGATGGTGTAGCGATGGCGCTTCATGATGAAAAAATGAGTAAATTGAGCGATGTACCTTCCTTTTATACTTTTCCCAACTACCTTGATGAAATGTGAAGTTAGTATAAAGTTGGGAATGATAGAGTTGAATTCGCCGATTGTTGACGCGCAACCAGATGCGATTTCCAATACGTGAATGTCTTTTCATATAGAAGTATTTCAATTCCTTCATGATATGATGTAGAGATTGAAAATGACGATAAGATAAAGCAAACTCTCTTCTCACATTTCCAGTTGAATCTTTGAAATAGACGTTTCGATCATGATCCGTTTCAATACGTTGTAGGGAATCTAATTTCCAACTCATTGTGCGTGGTAGTCATGTCTGATTAAGATTTGCATAGTAGGGCGATGAACTCACGACGAATAAATGTCATGATGGAGCGATGTATGTATCTTCTATACTTCTCCCAATTGTATTTGCGAAATGAGAAACAGTTTGCGGAATGAGAATGGCAGATTTGAATTTCATTTCTGTAATGTTGAAGCCAAACTTGATCACCCAAGGAGATGAATCTTAATGTTTCAAAATATTCCAAATCCCTCATGATATCATTGAGGTTGACAAATTGTCGCCATGTTAATGTAATACCTCTTGATGTATGACCATGAGAATTTTTGAAATGTACGTTTCCATCACGATCAACTCTGATATATTGTAGAGACTCCAAAATCCAAGTCTTCATGATGTTATGCAAAGCCGCAGATCAGCAATATAAAAATGTCGTTTTATCATATTTTGCTTAGCAATGCGGCCGCAAATAGATTTGCTAGTAATCCAGCCGCACTCTTTTCTACTCCCATTGATCATACACAACAGCTAAATGGATAGTGGGAAGTGGGTGTCACTCAACTTGTTTATAGCAACTGTGTCTATACTTTTGATCATGAGGTGATGACTATTAATATGAGACGTACAGCTGCTTACCAATGTGAAAAGGGCTGCCGAGTATACATTCCACAGTGGTCAAAGAAAGATCTCTTATCATGTAAAAAGTTTATATATGATTTCCTGAATAAAGCGTGTAAACATATTGTCCAATTTACTCCGCACAATGATGATCATACTTATGTACATCATGTAGTTGAGAAAGATTGGATTGTTGGTTTAAGTCCAAGTTTAAGAAGTGATTTAGGCTACCTCGCTAGCGCCTTAACAAGCTATGATAATTTTAACGTTAATTACCACATAAGTGGTCATAAACAGTTAATATATCGAGAGGAAGCTTATTATGTAGATCTTATTCCAAAAAATGAGAAGACGTTGGTGAAGAAGATTGTGATTAAGCCAAGAAAGACAAACATGACTCCTGAAACATTATTGAAGAAATTTAATTATCTCCTTCGAGTTGATGGTAAACAAGTGGCAACATTGACTTATATCAAATCATCTAATCATATTGCAATAAGTAAATTAAATGATGATGATCTAGTATTAGTTTGTTCAAAAGATTTTCATCAGTTCTTGCGACATCATTCTGCAGCTGCTCATGGAAAATTTGATATGCAACATTTACCATGTGAAAGGTCAAATCAATTTGATACAGAATGGAGCGTATCTTTATACAGAAAGTGTGTAGAGCCTTTAGGTGGTATCTTACATGAAACAAGAGTGTTGATGCCTCGCATCATTACTTCAGTTAAATTGGTTGTAGATTATTTAAATGAAGTGATTAATGAGCAACATATTTCATTTTCTGAAAAAGAAGGTACTTTGTCTCTCACTATAAGTGGAAAAGGTATTGAACTAATTATGGATAAAACTCTAATGGACATTTTGGGTTTTGATCAAAATATCTTTAAAAGTGGTACTGTAACCAAAGCTAGCGCAGACATGTCGCTATCGCGTCGTATTAACTATTTTCAGATATATTCCAATATTGGTGAAGATGTACGTGTGGGAGATGTTGAAGCTCCATTGCTAGCAATGATACCATACCAGCCAAAAAGCTGCAGTATTTTATCTGAGCATACTTTCAAGAAAGTGCATTATACAAAGCTGAAATCAAACTACATCCCACAAATTGATATTGCAATTTATGACGATGCTGGTGCGTTGATTCCTTTTCATAAAGATGCTGTGACAAGTATCACACTCCATTTCCGAATGAAGAGTTAATGCAAAAGTATGCTAATATATTTTTCCAATGTGAATAATATGGAAAGTGAAAATAAGGACTCGTTTCTAATCTACTTACCCAGTAATGCTTCTATGAATAAATTTCCCAAAAATAAACCATCAGACTATCGAGTAGAATTAAATCGTCCACTACATTTAGAAGGTGAATGGGAGGTTGGCGTTTCTAGTATTTGCTATGATAGCTATATTCAGAATGTGAATGATTTTGGAAGAAATGATATTGACTCCTCGCGGCCATGATGGAATAACGATGAATAATGCATTCCAGTTCCCATACAATTTAACATCAGATGGAAAGTGGAACTATGAATGGATTCAGATAAAATCAGATTATTATGGTCCATTTGGGAATGAGAAAATTATTAAGGCATTCAATAGTGGTAATACTTCCATCATGAAGAATAAAAATCAGAAAGCTTATGAGTTTACTATCTATCATTGGAGTGGGAGACAGTTCCTTCGCTTTCATTCTTTTACTAAAGGTCTTACACTGAGGTTGGATAATGAATTCTCTCCACATCTCGGTTTTGGCCATGGACTACATCTAACGTCAATTGCTACTGCAAATGTTAAAAAAGTTTATTCAAATCGAATCAACAAATTTCATTATAGATTTAAAATATTTGATGAAGATGTTGTGGAATGTGAAGAACGCATCATTTTGAAAAAGCGTGGTGTTCAACCTTTATCACTTATTGAGTTAGTAAAACGATGGAATGAGACTGTGGGTAAGAAGTATGGAGAGAAAATTATGGTGACAAAAATAAGTTGGTTATTCAGAAATATAATGACAAACTTACAGTTTATTTCTCTCCAACCTTGCGTCATTTTGTAAGACATTATACACCTATTATTGGAAGCGGTGTGGTGTATGCTTCTCATGAATATCACACTAAAGCTGATTCAGTTAATGATGAATGGTGGGTGGACATCTATGGTGATCGCATCAAGAAAATTTACCAGTCTTATGAAGAATCTAAAGTTGCTATCAATATAATGCCGCGTCTATATCATACAGTTGAAAGCTTCATTCATGTAGTAAATCCTTATATACAGCAGAAGTTGAAGCATGTGATGAAAAGTAAATATGATGTAAAGACACACCACATTTCGTTTTCAATTGAAAATCAACGCGTTGTTCTGAAATTGGGCGATGACATTCAATGTCAATTGAGTAAAAATTTGAAAAAACTCTTTGGTTTTTCAATGCTACAAACAGTGTTTGCTGCTGCTCATACGATTGGTATAGAAACACCAATGACACTTGATAAACATGAACAGCACCTTTACATTCAAAGTGATTTGATTCTACCTATTTCTGTTGGTGAGAAAAAAGAATACATTTTACGTGATTTCATTCATGATAAAGACGCTTCATATGGAATAGTTGAGAAGATGTTTGAATCTATTTTCTATCATCCCGTCGTCAAACAAACTATACCCTCTATTGCTATCAAAATTACCAAGAGTTTACAAGAGTGCATCCATGTGATAGATACTAAATCCCTCGTAACTTTAGTGTTTCGGAAAACAAAGTGAAGTCATTGTGATAAGTTTATTGAAATAAAAATATGTATATGAAAAAGTCTTTTCACAGATATAGGGGGAATGGGCTGACTGTAGGCATATATTCACAAGGAAGAAACGATCTCATGCGATACATAAAACAACCATGTATATCTACAAAAAGCAACATCAAAATACTGAGTTAAAGTTGATTATGTCAATACATCTCCTGAATGTGGTAGCGTGAGTTTTATTCTTTTGGGTGGAGGTATGTTTGTGTCAGGATGTCCATGTGGAAGAGATGTGTTATGTCCTATCCAACACCTCTTATCCTCCCATGCTGAAAGTGCTCGTTTCTTGAACGTGTACGTTTTCACATAATGAACTTGAGATTTTAAGATTGTCATATTGACAAACGTTATATTTTTATTTTTATAGGCCTTCTTATAGGATCGATGTTTCATTTTATGAACAATGGATTTTGATATACCTTTAGCACGCTTAATACTATCTGCACATTCTTTTAATTTCATGGAATACATTTTAGGACGGAGGAGAATCATTTCATCTATTTCCTTTCCTGCTGTTTCATCCTTAAAACAACCAAGTTTGGCTTTATTCTGTATGGAATAGAGTGGATGAGTGGGATTGTAGTTAGATGTGTCGAAATATTTTTCTAATGACTTGCCTACTTCATTAAAATTTAAATCTTTTTGAGTGGTAATTCCTAAAAAGAAACTATCTGTATCACCACCCAGCAAGCCAACCTCTTTTACGAGAGGGCATGGTTTTAATATTTTGTAGAAGAGTTGATACATTTCAAGCTTGGAATAATCTAAAACGGCTTGCCCAATATAGATGGGTTTGCACAACTCAACTTCTGATTTTATCATTTTAACACCTACAAGATCCTCATCGATGATGTCTCTATCAATGAAAAGAGGTGATGAGGTCAATTTGTGATATTTTTGTTCATCAACGACTAGTTTGTAATTCATACGTTTTCTAACATCCTCCATGGTCTTTCCGAATAGACTTATTCTTATATTTATAAAAATCCTTTTCAAAATTATTTTGGGCGAGTGCACGTTTTTGACTGTTACTATCTATGTAGGGTTTGAGGAAGGCTTTCTGTCTAAATTTGATAATGCGGTGAACTGACTTTAGAAGCATGCCCATTTCTAAATAGAATTTTAATATGCAGAAGTGTAACGAGATAATTTTTCTTATCATATTGGGTGAGTAAAAGTTTGCGGCATGGTTTGTACCTTGGCTGTCCACACTCTATTAAGTTATTATGAAATTGTGACATGAATGGTGAAAACATATCTTCAGTCACTTCACCAGATTCAGGTGCGAGTGGGAAATCAGCAGTTTTATTTTTAATGCTATTTGGATAAATCAAATCCACTTCAAAATAATATCCCCAATCACCTTCATCTGAGTAATACTCAAGCTCATCTTGATTTAACCAACTAAACTCGGAATGAGGTAGTGGTTTAGACAGTGAACTGCCATATAAATTATTTTGGTCATAGTACTTTAGGTGGATATGATCATCACCTACTGTTTCAGATTTTATATGATGTTTATTTACAAATGTGAGACCACCGCGTATTCCGCGCTGAAATATATTATACATCTCCGGGTCTTGTAAGAGATGAATGGTCTCACCAGTCATTTTAAAGGCTGATTTAAAGGACATGGCTGGTAGACTGACAAAGTGGACAGGATCTAATTTGTCTTCTTCTAATGCCACTCGTCGAAATTCCTGAAAGACATCAGCCAGCAAAATGACATCTAATTCTAAGTAAGCGATCATATAATCGCCAAACGTTTTACAATCAAATTTTAACCATGCCTCTTGAGCATGTTCATAGTCCTCTACTGGACAATCTTCACCCGTCAAATCGTTTTTGAATTTGTCAATGGAAGGAAGGGTTGTTTCATTTAGTTTAGACATTGAGCTAAAATACGCATAAGGAAAGACTCCTTTGCGAGTGATTATTTCATCCGTTAAGTTTGGATAGTGTTTCTTCAAAGTTTGACTATGGGGAAGAAACTTGAGATTTCGAACGAGAGAAGCTAGTGACGCTGACATGAATTGAAATGAATCTAAAAATTTTATTTAGAAGAATGTCTTATTTTCTTTAGTTTTATCTACTGGTACTTTTGCTGTCATTGCCATGAATTTTTCTCTCGTTTGTGCTATTACATTAAACTGCCACGATTTCATCTGGCTCAACCCTCCTTTTATGAGCATATGACTGTCATAGCCCTTAAAGTTATGAAAAATGACGGGTAGTACACGACGTCTCAACCTAAGTGAAAAGTTACATTTGGAGCAGAGTGCGTTTCTAAATTTACCAGTGATGTGATCATGATCACGCACTTTCTTAATTTTATCGTCATCAAACGTTTTATGACATTTAGGGCACGATGTGCAACTTTCAAATTTCTGTTTGTCTTCATCTGACATATGTAGTGACTTACGCTGCAATTGTGAATCATATGATTGTTGAAATTTAGCAGCTTTATCGAGAAATTCTAGAAATTTTGAAATACAATCTTCACCTTGCCAAGTATGCATTTTGTTTTGTCTATTCCTAAAGTGATCATGCCATACTTCATAGCAGGATATGGCTGCTGGTTTGTGGATGATATCATCAATGTAGCATTCTATGTCTGCGTAAATGATACGCAGGGGACTAAATTCGTCACCATTATCCCTATGTGAAAATATTTTATCTTTGGGCATGCGTTCCATTTGTAATTTACCTCGCTTGCACCATTCATAGTGAGTTTCAAATTTATCTTTACTCCAAAAGGAGCGGATGCAGCGGTCGCATACAAAATGTTCACCTCTTTTAGAATGCCCCAAGTGAGTGTACAAGCGAGAGATTTTGGGAATACCACAGTAGTGCCATTCCTCGCTATCATCTTATTTTACTAATAAGAGGTTGACTACACGTTCATAACAAGTTGAACGTGAATTATAGCGGGCACCCTTCAACCCCTTCTCCCACACGTGAACGACAATTTTAATCTTATTATGTTTTTCGAACGTTTCTACATCTTTGATTTTCATGTTGTCACTATCACAACCTTCAAAGTCTAGTTCATCCTCCCACTGTCTATAGCTATAGGTGCGATCTCGATGCGCGTTGATATCATTACAGTGAAGGATGGATAGGACTGCATATTTGAAACACTGTGATTTACAATCGACATTGATGACAGCTTTCTTATTATACAACGTTTTTGGTAGTTTAAATGTGCCTCGAGCTGCATGACTTTCTAATAGTGAAATTTTGAATATGGCTGAGTCCACACCATCAAAAATGAGAGCGCTGTCGCGTTGATTGAATTTATCTACATTTGATTTTAAACATTGAATGTGAAAATTTAGCCAAGACTCGCAATCTACAACTTCGGTTGCGGAAGAGGAAGGAACATGAAACTGTATTCTCTCCGTCACTTGACCCGTTTGAAAATCTATCTTAATATATTTTAGTTTAAGGTAGATGAGCGCCTTCATTCTAAAATTGTCTAAATTGTTGAAGAGCGCTTCGATAATGTTAGAATTTTGAAGGAGCCACTCAGGAAAATCTACTATTTGAGTATTGGACTCCATGCAGTAGTCGCGTACTAAATTATTATGTGGAACATTAATGAGGGAGATGGTAGAGGTACCGTTGGTGTAGTGATCATTTGCATGCGTGTGTTGAAGTCTGTGCGAAGATCGCTGAAAGTGACTATCAAAAGAAAGAGGGCACAAATCGCAAGGAAAGGAGATGTCATCGTCAGAATCAACTTCACCTCCGGAGATTGACGCCGCTTTGCGTTGACACACACGTTGTTTGATGTGTCGAAGGAGACTGTGCTTCCTTGTAAACATATGTCCGCAGTCGGCACATTCCCACTCGTTGCCTTGTCGCGAGAGTCCTGAGCTGGAACTCACATCACCTGAAAGAGAAATCATTCTATCATCTCTGTTCAAGTCTCAGTGTATTGTTACAACCTACCTTGACTCAACGACTCTAAACTTTCCTCGAGAAGGGAGGGCGTTGGTGATGAAGTTGATGGCTGAAATTGAGGAAGATGCTATTAACCACACGTTTGACGGAGATGAGTGAAGAAATTTTCAACTTACCATTTCAACGAAATCGAGTTTAAGGTTGATACTTCAACAAGATAGAGACTTCACGAGAGAGCAGTTTACTTGTACGGCTCAAATATAGAATTCGTCAGAGAACACTTCACTTATATGTCACAAAGACAGAGTGAAATGACACGAATGTCACTTTACATATATACTTTCATATTCATCATTCATTGGCTGTTCATTCTGATTGGTTGCTTGTTGATACTTAAGAATTAGAAAACATTTCAAAGTTATTATTCACAGTCAACATGACAAGCCCTCCGACAACACCAAACACAAAATTCTCTTCTCCATCCTCAACACCAAACGCTCCAACGAAGGTAGAGAAGGTGTTATTACCAGCGGACAACGAAGAGAGTGTATGTGAGAAGGAGTGTCCCGACTTAACAGGCGTGAGGTGGAAGTATCTCCAGTACGATACTGACGATGTGATGGAGATCACCAGCACGAAATTCCTCCACCAATTATGGGAGTGGTACACCCCTAACTCCCAGCCACGAACTATGGAGGAGTGGGAGTATATTGACAAAGTGAGGCTCGCAGTGGAAGAACGATTAAAGCAACTGAACTGTTTTTGTTATCTATGTGAAGCCAGACTCTGGGACGATATTGACGATGAAGACCTTTTGAAATACATGCCATAATAAATTTTTATTTCGTATTATCTTTGCTTTCATACTGACTTACTTGAATGGGGCTTCAGTGGATGATTTAACCATGTATACATTTTCATTTGGAAATAGTAGCACGCTTAGTCTAACTTGTAAATCTTAAAACATTTCATATGGACGATGATGGTAGATGAAATAGTGTCAAACAAAATTAAGATAGCTTGCACTTCTGATACAGGGATAGCAATCGACTGCGATCCATGTGTAAAGAGCTTGTTAGACTACGGATGGGCTTAAGTGGATGATTTAACCATGTATACTTTTTCATTTGGAAATAGTAGCACGCTTAGTCTAACTTGTAAATCTTAAAACATTCCATATGGACGATGATGATAGATGAAATAGTGTCAAATAAAATTAAGATAGCTTACACTTCTGATACAGGGATAGCAATCGACTGCGATCCATGTGTAAAGAGCTTGTTAGACTACGGAAGAGAGAAGTGTGTTATGTTGCGTGTGGCGCGTGAGTGTCCTCCCATTTCATTCCATTCATCAATTCGTCTCATTGATAGAGACAGGTAGAACTCATGGTTCTCATAACGTATGCAATGGAAAGTTTTAGGCAACCTTCGACAGTTGGCTAAATGTCGACCTGGCGCGAATGCATACTACGTTGAGACAGAGGCAATCACTTGCAAACATGACGCAGAGAGGTTAAACAAGATTGACCATTGCCGAATGTCCCTTGCGGTATACATAGCTACGGGTTTCACCGCCGCCCTTTACAGGAACGCCCGTCGAAAGGAAGTATTACACCGAACTTCATTTGCAACGTTCAAGTTGACTGATAGCAGATTCAACTTAATGATGGTATTCGCCAGTTCGAAGACTGCCCAGGGCAAACCGCGTGGAGGTTCTATCATGTCTTGCCCCATGGTGGCCCTTAAGAGAGCCGATGGTTCTTTTTCGGGAGTAACGTCATCTTACACCCTACCAATTCTGCTGAGAGAGTCTTTGACTCTCTCTTTGGTAGCACTGTCGACTTCCACGCTAATTGGCACTTGGCTAAAAAGTGGAATGTAGCGCCATTCCGTTAGATTGACAGCAGTTGCTGTCATCGGATTGCCAATCCGAGCAAGATTATTAAAAACTCTGTCTTGCTCCTCTAGTCTGACAAACTCCTCAAATAAATTTCGCGGCCTTAACTGCGGTCCGCGAGGAGAGCTGACTTGACTGTTCGGCGTCTGCATGATTGAAATGAAATGAAATGAGAGGCAGTGGTTTATATACCCCTCTAACACGACGCAACGTTTAAGTTGACTGATAGCAGATTCAACTTAATGATAGTATTCGCCAGTCCGAAGACTGCCCAGGGCAAACCGCGTGGAGGTTCTATCATGTCTTGCCCCTAGGTGGCCCTTAAGAGAGCCGATGGTTCGTTCTCGGGAGTGTCGTGATGGGGTGTTGAAGGCGGGCAAAGATCTACAATGAAAATGATATGTATTAGAATAGGATATACTATCTTATTTACTTTTCACTTACCAAGTTAGCCATCCTTTGGCAGTGTCGCGCGCTTCCGAATAGAAAATTTGTGTAAGTGACCGCGTATTCTTAGGCTGGCGTGTAGGCATTTTTTCGTCGGATGGCCGTTATAGCATAGGATGGACTCGTCGAGACTTTGATTGACGAGTACTTCGCCGGCCAAATGATTATCCCGAATAGGGATGTGAAACTCAAACAAACGATCCTCATTCACACGTTCCCACTCATCCCTCATGCGCTCCAACTTCTCATACGCCTGCCTCTCATCACCCCGCCGAGCCACAGTCCTCTCCAACTCAACATTCCTCGCTCTCAACACACTCATCTCCTTCATCATCTCCTCAAACTTCGCTTCTGCATCTCTCATTCTTCTCTCCGCAGCACTCGCCCTCTTCTCACACTCATCATTCTTCTCTTCCAACTCTCGCGTCTTTTTCTTCAAATCAGTCACACTACGCCTCATTCTAATATTTTCATCCGCTACCTCCTTCGACTTCAGTTCCTTCTTTTTCAACTCATCCAACTCCTTCACAACTTCATCCTTCACTTTCTTCAAACTCTCATACTTATTCACCAACAAATCATGCGCCATCTGCTGCGAAACATGCCTCTTCTCTTCATCCTTCAGCCACCTCGCCGACTGCACACGCATCCCACCACTCTTCACTTTTGGGGAAGATGAGCTCTTCGGGGGGTCGGTGATGACAATGTTTGACACCTCCGACGACGAAGAGCTCAACTTCCTCACACGCTTCCTCACTCGCTCCCTATCCAAATCCACATCATCCTCATCATCACTCTCAAGCACTCTCTTTCGCTCAATCTCACCCTCCAACGACGCAACCGCTCTCGCCAACTCATCATTCTCAACAACATTCTCAACCTTACCCTCTCGCTCTATCGCCAACATTCGCTCCCTCTCTTCCACAATCAACTGCGTAAATTTCAAGTCACTCACTAAACCACCACTACAGTCAGCATGCACTCTGTAAAAACGCGCCTCATCCTCATCACCCTTCAGCACTCTACACTTCACACACGCAACCCTATTCAAGATAATCATGTGGCCGGTGCCCGCCTTCTTTACATGCGCCTTGGCGTCCGCACTGCGATTGATTCGACCGCACGCACACATTTTTATATGATATTTGCGATTCTTATCATTAGCCATGCCTGATTTATCGTTAGCTGTAAGATAATGAAATTTGTATAAGTTTGGAATCATGTAGTACAGTCATATTCCTAAAGCATTACACTTAGTCAGGAATGATAGATGTGAGTGTAGTGAGTGGCACTCGATCCCGTCGACAGCCCGAAGGCCTTGTACCGATCACTAGGGAAGTGAGAGATCTTCCCCGATACCCGCTCTTTACAGCTAAAGACATCATTGACACTGCCCCGAAGTGGTAACAGCAACGCCGAGTCAAAGGTAGTGATCAGTAGCTGGGATCTAACCCCTCAAAGCTGCCTTAGACTTAGTTAAATCTCAGGATACTTGAAAACCTTAGTCTATATGTTAAAACTTTGAAAAAAGTGAAAATTAAGAATTTTAAAAAAATTCCGCATTTTACTACTCATACTACTTTTAAAAAATTTTATCAGTAGTAAAGACACTATCAAACTCTATCATACAAACTTTGAAGTAAGAAGATAGCTTGCCTACTTCAAAAGATAGAGTCCTTTGAAACACCCGATATCGGGAGCTCAGAGCGACGACCGTCGCTTACCTCGTCTTTCGATGAAGTGATCAGACTTGCGTTGTCGGGGGTTTATATATGCTCGGAAGAAAACTTAAAATGGCTCTATCTCCGAAAGTATTCATCGTAGCGACATGCGGTTTGTTGCAAACGATTCGTCTCATCATTCTCTATCATATGACACCTGAACCATTCTCATATGACCACGGGAAGTTTGTCCGTCAGCACATGTCCATGTAACATGCCACAAGTGAAAAAATTCCTAAGTGTGAGAGCTCCAGTGTGGTGAAAATTTTGAAAAATTTAAAACTTCCGAATTTCGACCTGGGACCTTTACCAAAACATTTTTCATCAAATTTCACTGACCCCCCCCCTCGTTCAGAGAAATTTGATGAAAAATGTTTTGGGTGAAGGTCCCAGGTCGAAATTCCACAGTTTGGAAAATTTTCAAAATTTTACCCATACAAAGCCACTCTGACACTTAGGATTTTTTCAGGTGAGCGAGCTCCGACCTAAAATCTTGTAACCGCTCTAACTTTTGAACGAAGACAGATATGAACAAGCCGTTTCTTTCACTGAATTTGTCTCACTCTTAGCTTTCAAACGAGCTATGGCACGACAAAATCCGTCCACTAGAAGCCAAGATCGAAGCTAGCTGTCCAGAGGGGGGGGGGAGGTCAGTGAAATTTGATGAAAAATGTTTTGGTGAAGGTCCCAGGTCGAAATTCCACACTTTGGAAAATTTTCAAAATTTTACCCATACAAAGCCACTCTTGACACTTAGGATTTTTTCAGGTGAGCGAGCTCCGACCTAAAATCTTGTAACAGCTCTAACTTTTGAACGGCTGGTCCGATTGACTCGCAACAAAAAATGTCGTCGAGCAGTTTTTTCTCCTCTTTCAAACGAGTAGCCTTCAGACAAAATCCGTTCACTAGAACCAAAGTTAGAAGATTGCTGTCGGGGGGGGGGGAGGTCAGTGAAATTTGATGAAAAATGTTTTGGTGAAGGTCCCAGGTCGAAATTCCACACTTTGGAAAATTTTCAAAATTTTACCCATACAAAGCCACTCTGACACTTAGAATTTTTCAGGTGAGCTACGACAGTCCACCCTCCCAACCTGGCCGGCACACCACGCCAACCTAGACACCACATCACCGCACGCTATACGACAGTCGGCCAGAGGGGGGGGGGGAGGACGACGACGTCAGCGAACCTGACGGACGCATGTGGCCGGTACACCACGACACTCTGCCGTTCCAGAGGGGGGGGACGTCAGACCCGAAGCACCACGGCGGCCGACCACGACACTCTGCCGTTCCAGAGGGGGGGGGGCGTCAGCGACAGCGGCCATCTTGCGCGGTCCAGAAGTGGAGTTTTACTTACTACTTGGGGCCGACAGGGTATTGGTTTTCGAGGATGTATCGAGGAGGGAGAAGGATCGGAAACAGCACGAATTGAGAGAGAAGCGGAGTTGGAGTGGGGAATGGATAGACAGCGGTAATCGAGGATGCAGGGAGGAGGAAGGTGAGCGTAAACAGCAAAGTGTGAGGGATACGGAGTTGGAGTGCGGTAATGAAGGAGACAGGACAGTGGTATTCGAGGATGCAGGGAGGAGGACGATGATGTAAGCAGAAGTGAGATAGAATCGTGGCTGGAGATGGGGGAATGAAGTAGAGGTGACGGTGGTATTCGAGGATGTAAGGAGGGAGGACGGAGATAGGTGGATACAGTAGTGAGGGGGAAGCTTGGTTGGAGTGGGGAGTGATGAAGGGAGAACAGTGGTATTGGATGATGCAAGGAGGACGGAGATAAGTGGAAACCGCAGAGTGAGATGGAAGCGGAGCTGGAATGGTGGAATGAAGGAGACAGGACAGTGGTATTCGAGGATGAGGGAGGAGGGTGATCTGAGACAGCAGAGTGAGATGGAAGTGGAGCTGGAATGAGGGAATGAAGGAGACAGGACAGTGGTATTCGAGGATGAGGGAGGAGGGTGATCTGAGACAGCAGAGTGAGAGGGAAGCGGAGCTGGAATGAGGGAATGAAGGAGACAGGACAGTGGTATTCGAGGATGAGGGAGGAGGGTGATCTGAGACAGCAGAGTGAGAGGGGAGCGGAGCTGGAATGATGGAATGAAGGAGACAGGACAGCGGTATTCGAGGATGAGGGAGGAGGGTGATCTGAGACAGCAGAGTGAGATGGAAGTGGAGCTGGAATGAGGGAATGAAGGAGACAGGACAGTGGTATTCGAGGATGAGGGAGGAGGGTGATCTGAGACAGCAGAGTGAGATGGAAGCGGAGCTGGAATGAGGGAATGAAGGAGACAGGACAGTGGTATTCGAGGATGAGGGAGGAGGGTGATCTGAGACAGCAGAGTGAGATGGAAGTGGAGCTGGAATGAGGGAATGAAGGAGACAGGACAGTGGTATTCGAGGATGAGGGAGGAGGGTGATCTGAGACAGCAGAGTGAGATGGAAGTGGAGCTGGAATGAGGGAATGAAGGAGACAGGACAGTGGTATTCGAGGATGAGGGAGGAGGGTGATCTGAGACAGCAGAGTGAGATGGAAGCGGAGCTGGAATGAGGGAATGAAGGAGACAGGACAGTGGTATTCGAGGATGAGGGAGGAGGGTGATCTGAGACAGCAGAGATGGAAGTGGAGCTGGAATGAGGGAATGAAGGAGACAGGACAGTGGTATTCGCGGATGAGGGAGGAGGGTGATCTGAGACAGCAGAGTGAGATGGAAGCGGAGCTGGAATGGTGGAATGAAGGAGACAGGACAGTGGTATTCGAGGATGAGGGAGGAGGGTGATCTGAGACAGCAGAGTGAGAGGGAAGCGGAGCTGGAATGAGGGAATGAAGGAGACAGGACAGTGGTATTCGAGGATGAGGGAGGAGGGTGATCTGAGACAGCAGAGTGAGATGGAAGCGGAGCTGGAATGGTGGAATGAAGGAGACAGGACAGTGGTATTCGCGGATGAGGGAGGAGGGTGATCTGAGACAGCAGAGTGAGATGGAAGTGGAGCTGGAATGAGGGAATGAAGGAGACAGGACAGTGGTATTCGAGGATGAGGGAGGAGGGTGATCTGAGACAGCAGAGTGAGAGGGAAGCGGAGCTGGAATGGTGGAATGAAGGAGACAGGACAGTGGTATTCGAGGATGAGGGAGGAGGGTGATCTGAGACATCAGAGTGAGAGGGAAGCGGAGCTGGAATGAGGGAATGAAGGAGACAGGACAGTGGTATTCGAGGATGAGGGAGGAGGGTGATCTGAGACAGCAGAGTGAGAGGGAAGCGGAGCTGGAATGAGGGAATGAAGGAGACAGGACAGTGGTATTCGAGGATGAGGGAGGAGGGTGATCTGAGACAGCAGAGTGAGATGGAAGTGGAGCTGGAATGAGGGAATGAAGGAGACAGGACAGTGGTATTCGAGGATGAGGGAGGAGGGTGATCTGAGACAGCAGAGTGAGAGGGAAGCGGAGCTGGAATGGTGGAATGAAGGAGACAGGACAGTGGTATTCGAGGATGAGGGAGGAGGGTGATCTGAGACATCAGAGTGAGAGGGAAGCGGAGCTGGAATGAGGGAATGAAGGAGACAGGACAGTGGTATTCGAGGATGAGGGAGGAGGGTGATCTGAGACATCAGAGTGAGAGGGAAGCGGAGCTGGAATGAGGGAATGAAGGAGACAGGACAGTGGTATTCGAGGATGAGGGAGGAGGGTGATCTGAGACAGCAGAGTGAGAGGGAAGCGGAGCTGGAATGAGGGAATGAAGGAGACAGGACAGTGGTATTCGAGGATGAGGGAGGAGGATGATCTGAGACAGCAGAGTGAGAGGGAAGTTGAGTGGCAGTTGTTGATTGAAGGAGACCACGTCCGTGATTTTCGAGGGTACACGAGGGAGGAAGATGAGCGGGAATGGTAGTGAGATGGAAGCGGAGTTCCAATGGGGGAATGAAGGAGAGGGAATAGTGGTGTTCGAGGATGATGTGAGGAGGAAGATGACCGGAAACAGCCGCGTGAGGGAATCGGAGTTCTCGTGGAGGAATGAAGGAGACATGACAGTGGTATTCGAGGATGAGGGAGGAGGGTGATCTGAGACAGCAGAGTGAGAGGGAAGTTGAGCAGCAGTTGTTGATTGAGGGAGATCGGGTCCGTAGTTTTTAAGTGTAGGGAGGAAGATGAGCGGAAACGGTAGTGAGAGGGAATCGGAGTTCCAATGAGGAAATGAAACAGAGAGGAATATGGTTTTCGAGGATGCAGGGAGGAGGAAGATGATCGGAAACAGTAGAGTGAGAGAGAAGCGCAGTTGGAATGTGGGAATGGAGGAGACGATCACAGCATTCTTCTTAACTCCTATCTTCACAGGATTGGCAGGTCCACTTCTCCTGACTGCCCTGTTTGTGGTGTAAACCACGATGTGCCCCACTTACTGTGGTCTTGTCCCTCCCTCTCTTCTACCCGAGCGACTATGTTCGTTTCCTCGGGCTGTGTTTTTGATCTCTGGCATGGCCCGTGGGGGGTTGCTCGCCTTCGCGGCCTCCGTGGCGTCCTGCCACGCCCCTATCCGTTGGATGGGGTCGAGTAATCCAGCCATCCAGCCAGCTTTTGTACTCGTTGAGGCACCGACGAAGCACGTAGTCCACTACTGTGATGAAGAGAAAAGACCGCCTTGAAGGGCACCCGAACTAGTTTCGAACACCTCAGTCGGGCCGTTGGAGGCTTGGATGAACATTCTAGAGTCTTTGTGAAAATCTATGGGAGACTTAAGCAGGAGGAACGCCGTAATAACTCAATGTCCAGGAAATAGCAGGCCTGCTTACGGAATCGAGCGCCTTCCGGAAGTCCATGAAGACAACGGATGTGAACTTTTGACGGATTCTGCAATTGTCAATTAAAGCTCTGATGGTATCAATCTGTTCAGCAGCTGAACTTCCTGGACGAAAACTGCTTTGCAGACTCAGAAGGATGGGATAGAGATGGGGCCTTTTTTTGGAGGGGAACACAATTGTGCTTGCGGTGGGCCTCTCTTTACAACTGACACACATTTTTGTCGCATGCTTGATTGAACTGAGTTGATCAACTGAAATGAAATTGCCATCTTCTTTTCAGGCGCTGGAGGTACATTGAAGATTCGGTATGGTGAAATATTCAACTTTGACATCGAGCTATCAAAAAGTCTCGAAGATATTGAGGCTAAGTTGAAGGAATACTCAAATAACAACATACGTTATCATTTGAAGTCAATATCTACAGATGGTATGAACGCATGGAGTAGAAATGACGGGACAATAATGACAGATTCCCTTCGTGCCATGTCATTCGACGCAGGGATCACACTCGACATCGATTGTGATGAGGAAGGTGAAGTAGTAACCAATTTTAGAAGTAACTAAACGAAAAACTAATATGTTTAATATTCTTGAAACTAGAATGTACAATCATAATTCGTATGTGAAATTTATGCGAATCCTGAAGTTACTAGAAGCTGGATCTAACGACGAAAATAATTTTGTTAAAGGTTTTCAATTTCATCGAAAATGCCGTGGCTAATGATTCTGCTTAGCCCTATTTTACCCGGGTTACTTCGAGCTGTGAGCCAACACCTCTGATTTTGATGTTCTTACAATTCGTTTCTGAAATAACTGTACAATACATTTGGCGTACGCTCTTTCCAATGGTGGTGTTAGTTTTATTATTTGAAATTCACTTTTCTCAAAAAATTCATGTTTTGCGCATCAATTAGCGATGATAACAGTAGTGAGCAAGATATGAGTATGATGTTAGAAGATGCACTACCTTCTCCTCGTACACCACGACGTATTACACAGAAGTTTCTGCATTTATTCCATTTGGCGCCAGTGTAACGTTTTCGTTTCACAATTTTTTGGAATATGCTGTCTTCTCCAGCTTGCGACATATGAAACAACATTTTGATTCCTATCCAGGATTTGTTATATATCTTTACATAACCGATTGCTAAGTCAAAAATTACCGCATAACAGTTCTTATATTTTGTCACGAAATTATACAGAGACAGGGCATAAAATCTGCTCATACGCTGGAAGACACAGAGTGTGAACGTCAACTTGAGAAGTTAAGTGAATCCCATTTGAAAAACAGTTGGATCGTGATTAAATTGGTCCGAAAGCAGAACAAAAATTGAAACCTCTCGATAAATGCTTATTAGCCAAAGAAACGGCAAGTTGCGATAAAAAAAAACGGGCCTTCGGTGTACAGAGCCTTCTCTCGGTCGATGACAAGTGCTAAATGGCAACCTGTTGGAAGGTTTATAAAGATGTGAGTGATATTAAGTGTGTTGTGCGTCAAATGTGAGGTGATTCAAGCGTGAAGACAGGATTATTGCGGTAGTTCATGTTTTCTATTGATTTTGGGCTGAAGCTGTGTGATTGCTTTTGATTAAGCAAATGTTGTGTCTCGAATGTCATCGAGTTTAGCAATGAAACCGACCTGAAAATCTCCGATGTCGCCTATGTCGTTGTGTTAATTTCTAAAATACTCATGCAATGCACTGCTGATCGATTAATAATGAATTGCTCTCTTTGTGCTTATTGTGCCTAGTATTAAACTTGCGAGCGATTTTACCGATAGAGAATTCGTTGCAACGTTTCCAGGTGTACTTGTAAACTACGAATCTATCAATACAGGAGCATTCTATTTATTGCGAACAAATGTTACAGTTACAGTTATTTCTATTTGTTTTGTCATTAAGATACTTATAGCTGACTGTCTGCTATAGTCGCTAGCAATTTTAATGGGCAAATCACTTTTTAATGGCTTTAAAAATAATTTAATGATTATAATTTCATTAATTAAATAATTTGTTAATGATAAATATCAACTTATTGCATTTGTCGCTTTTGTATGGTACTTTAAGCATTCTTTTACCACTAGTATTACAGGGTGTCGACAATCCGGGAATTCGAAAACGACCCTGGAAATTCCGAAAAAACCCTTGAAAATGGTCATAACCCCTTAAAAATTTTATGGATTTCTGAAAATTACAGAGTTTAAACAATTGTAGTTGAATAAAATGATTAATTGATCGACATTGCTTTTTATGTATTGAACATTACTTCAATAATTAAAGTACACTGTTTAATGACAATAATGTACTGGTCTTATTGCAGGTATGGAATTCATTTTCAGCAAATTTTTTCCAAGCTATTTTCAAGGATATTGCATTATTGACAAATGTTGAATGACAAACATATGCTAGGCATACATGCGTTTGGTCTTCATGTTCAATATAACATTCAATGTCCGCATAGATGGTACATATGGGACTGAGCTCATTGCCGTTTTCTTCATACCTATAAAATTGATCTTTGGGTATGACTTCCATTTGAAGTTTACCCCCAGAGCACCAATGGTAATGCTCTTCAAAAATGGTTTGGATGTGAAACGCCGTGTGCAGCGATCACAGTAGTAATGTTTGTTATCATAACTTTTTTGGTGGCGATACAATCTAGAAATTTTAGGAATGCCACAATAATGCCATTCTGGGTGGTTGTCGCTATAGACTAGGAGATTGACAACCAGGTCGAAGTTACTTTGGCGGTTATCATACCTAGCGCCCTTCAGACCTTTTTCCCAGAGATGGACGACTATTTTGATTTTATTTAATTTTTCAAATTCCCTAAAATCTAATGTGTTGACATCTAACCCGTCAAACTTAAGCTCATCCTCCCATTCGCGATATTTAGCTGGTCTTTGACGATGCATACTTATATCATCATAGTGAAGAATGGAGAGGACAGCATACTTCAAACACTGGGACTGACAATCTACATTGATGACAGCCTTATTGTTAACCAGTGCTTTGGGTAGGGTGATGCAACCACTACCTTCTAAATTTTCTAAGAGATTGATTTTAATGTCTACTTTCTGTATCCCATCAAAAAATAAGCCGCTGTCTCTTTCATTAAATTTGTTTAAGTTGCTGACGAGATAGGTCGCATGTCTCTCTATCCACTCGTTTACATCACCTATGAGATCAGCAGCACAGGAGGATATCCTAATGGTCACAGTGAACTCTACTTCTCCCGTGCTACTGTCTACCTTATTGAAACGAGCAGTGAGATAGAACATGCCTTTGAGCAAAAATCTATCTAAGCTCGTCAACATTTGATTAATTAGACCTATATTATTTATTAAGAAAGGATGAATATCCTGTATAGGTTCAGAGCTTTCTAACTCATAGTCGCGAACGAGCCTTTCAAGGGGTACCAATATCCTACCGCCTCCTTGTGGTGGTACCCGCCCCGTTCCTCGGATCGGGTCAAAATGGGGGACACTTTCCCGAGTGGCCGTCTGTTGGCGCGCTGCCTCCTTCGGGTTTTTGCCACTCTATTTCTCCGTTGGTCGTGGAGAAATAGTTGTCTTCTTCTGTATATATCTTTACGGCCACTTTCTTTCATCTCCTCTCCCTCGTCTACTCATTCTTCTCCTGCTCCTCATGGCAGGAATCCATCCCAATCCTGGTCCTTCACCTCGCCACCCTCCTAGGTACCCATGCGGAGTCTGTCAGAGAGGCGTTGGCTACACCGGCCGTTCTGCTCAGTGCTCGGCATGTAAACTTTGGATTCATCTTCGCAGTTCCTCTCTTACCTCCCCGGCCTTCAACGCCCTCCCTAGGCGTCACCAATGGGTCTGTCCCACCTGCTCTCCTACATACTTTCGTTTTCCTTCTCCATCCCCAGCTGTTTCTACCTCAGACCGCTCTTCCTCCATCTCCCGCGCCCAATCCACCGTTTCCGTCCAATCCTCGGCCCCTTTGGCTACTTCCCTGCAACCCCGCGTTGTCCTCTCTCGCCTCCCCTCTCCTCCCAACCGCTCGTCCTCAGTCGCCGCTGGCCGGCCTCCTCCCTCCCGTCGCCCCGCGCCCCCTGTGCCTGTCTCCACCCCCTCGGCTGCCTCTCTCTCATCCCTGCAGCCTCGTGTCGTCCTCTCCCGTCTCCACCTTCCGCCCACTCCTTCCCCGCCCGCTCCCAGCCCTGCCGCCGTGACTGCTGCTCCCTCTTCCATGCAGCCTCGTGTTGTTCTGTCCCGTCTCCCTGCGTCTGCCCTCCCCCTGTCTCCTCTGTCTTGCCTCCCCCACCTCCTCCTTCCGCTCCTTACCCTTCCTCAGCCTTTTCTTTGCCATGTCCTCCCTCACCCAGCCCACCTTCACCCGTAAGACCCCTCCGTCCTATTCGCTCTTGCCCCCGCTCTTCATCCAACGAGCTCAAGATCCTTCAGTGGAACGCAAACGCAGTGCGGGCCCGCCGCTTGGAGCTCACTCACTTTCTATCTTCAAATCCTTACGACATCATTCTTATCCAGGAAACGAAACTTCTCCCATCCACTACTTTTCGTATTCCTGGATATAAGTGCTACCGCCAGGATCGGACGATTCAGCCCCGCCGCGGCAGTGGTGGAGGCGTGATGACTCTGGTCCGGGATGGTCTTGCACATTCTCCTTGGTCCATCCCCTCGCTCGCTTCGTCTAATTCTCTTTGTGGCTTCCTTGGCATTCACGTACACCTCCGCTCCAACACCATCTCTTTACTTAATGCCTACGTCCCCCCAGCTAGCTCTATCCCTTCCGAGGCCCGCTCGCGCCGTACCTTCTCTCCTTCCTCATTCCCCTCTTCCCCGTCCACCTTCATCTTTGGGGATCTTAATGCACACCACCCCTCCTGGGATTCTCGGGGCCATCCGAACTCTCTCGGCTCCGAAATCTACTCCTGGCTTCTCGCTTCAGATCTTGAATCACTTAATGACCCTGATACTCCCACTCTCTTGCAGCAGTCTTCTGGATGGCGTACCTCCCCAGACTCAGTCTGGTACCTTCGTCTCTTGCTCCTAGATGTGGCTGGTCCGTCCTTCATGATCTTGGATCTGACCACCTCCCCATCTCTATTAACAGGGTTGCCACAAACCGGGAAAAAACCGGGAATTTAGAAAAATAAATTCCCGGTCGGGAAAAAATCGGGAAAATACTTTCAAACCGGGATTTTTTATATATCGTTATTCAAGTAAATATTCCACAAATATGGGAAATATCGTCGCATCTCGTTATTTTTCATCGGACTTTCTCGGACACTCATGTGCATCAGACATTCTTGAATCCTTTGATAAATTGATGAAGGATGATATTGGAATGAAAAATCTGATACAGGTATTCATGGATGGACCGAATGTGAATCTTTGTGCTTTGAGACAACTAGACTCGCAACTTTGCAGCGAATTTGACAGAAAACTTGTTGATGTCGGTACTTGTACCTTACATACAGTCCATAACGCATTTCGACAAAGTGTTGATCGAACGAATTGGGATTTAACAAAATTTCTGTCGGGGATTCATACACTATTTGATGATGTACAAGCACGACGGGCAGAGTTTGAAATGATCACTGGTATTGATAAGTATCCACTTCAATCATGTGCTCATCGTTGGGTGGAGAATGTGAAAGTGTGTAAAAGAATAATCGAAATTTTTCCGGCCGTGAAGAATTTCGTAGACGCAGTTCAGAAGAAACAAAAAATCCAGCAACAAAATCCTTTGCTTTGGTCAAGGCCTGGTGTGAAGATGACCTAGCATTAGCTAAGTTGTATTTCATTGTCTCTATTGGTGGTCCCATTGAATCATTTTTGAAAATGTACCAAACTGATGCGCCAATGCTGCCATACATGTGTAATGATCTTGAAGTATTGTTGCGTAGCATTATGCAAAGATTCATCAAAACGACTGTTCTTGACAACGCATGTACAGTAAGAAAATTATTGTCCATTGACGTGACGGAGAAATCTAATCAAAAATCAATTGAGAAAATTCATCTTGGCTTCGAGGTAAGCAACGAATTAAAAGAAATAAAGGAGAGCTCATCATCCGTTGACTCGACTGCATTCAAACGTGATTGCAGGAATTTCTTGGAAACGTTTGTAAAAAAAATAATGGAAAAAACGCCTATGGATAACCGCCTCATAAAACATTTGAAATCTTTGAATCCAGAAGTTATGCTGACGGAAGACTATGACACACTAACCAACGACTTCAAATTGGTACTTGACTGCATGATTCCATCCAAATTCGTCCTTTTGAAAGATTGCGACGAAATTTTGACTCAATTTCAAACATTCCTTCGAAATGCTCGACGAAATGAGAAAATCAGTCAATTCAACCGAAAATCGGATAGATTGGACAAATTGTTTCATAGTGTTCTGCATGATTCTGAGGATGCCAAACTATTGTGGAATACTGTACGAATAGTCTTGACATTGTCGCATGGTCAAGCAAGTGTAGAGCGCGGATTTTCAATCAACAAGGAAGCATCCGTGGTTAATTTGGGCCAACATAACCTCATTGCCAAGCGAGTGATCAAAGACTATGTACAACATATAGGTGTGGAAAATATTGTTGTTTCAGAATCTTTACTGAAATCCGCCAAACAGGCAAGACAGAAATATGAAATTCATTTGAAAGAAAATCAATCCGAAGAAAAGTCAAAGGCAAATAATGGTAAAAAGGCGGCCATCCAGAGTCAACTAATTCTCCTGAAACAGAGGAAGAAAGCGATCGAACGAGAGGTCGAAATAATGGACAGTGATGCTGCCATGTTTTACGATCGAGCTGAAAAAGAACATGATTTTTGCACGCTTGTCTGAAGCAAATGCTTTGTCCAGATCAGCAAAAGACAAGCGTTAACAGCTTAGAATCTTAGAAAAAGAACAGTCAAATCTTTCAGAAGAGCTCACCAGATGTTCGTAGTGAAATTTTGTTGAATTTATTGTCTCTACTGGGAAAACGGAAATAACACATGATGAAGCATGAACGTAATATATGCATCAGAAATATTCAAAATGTCTTGAGTGTACCAAATGCATTAAAGTTCATATCTTTAAAATTACCTTTGCCCATCATCGGAAGTGATAGGTTGTACTACGAAGTGGCTTCCGCTTGCTGGTTTTATCATATTGAAATATATGTAATTATAATTTTGTGCAAAGTACAATCAGGCAATAATACTCAATCGACTGAATAGATTAATTGACTCGTTTGATTTGATTTGCATTGCCTGATACTTTCTATTTTCCCTCTATTTGCATACCAGCAATACATTCAAAAGGACTTGTAAAAAGAGCTATCTCAATTCTCTCCCTTAGATCAACAAAGACAAATGATAGAAGAAAAATGTCTCGTTATTCCGTTTTGCCATCCGTTTGTTAAACGTTTGTTTTATATTACTATGATCTATCAGAACTTGCATTTACAGTTTTAGATTGATTACCATACCGGTATTTCTTCTTGTTTATGATCATATTGAGATATTGTTTTTATTCGTGAGATTATTCAGATGATATATTTGAATATAGAAACCTTGTAATTTTGTTTATTTTCTTGTGTAATTTTTATAGTGTTATCATGTATTCTACTCAAATTTATGGCGTTTTACTACCCTGTTTGTATTTCAATATATGCATTCATGACCTAAAAAATGTTTTCTTTTTTATTGGAGAATGGGAAATACAGGGTTAAAGCTACTTAGAATATTAGTTATGAGGCCATTTTTAACATTAGATAAGTCCAAGCTACATTGAAATTATTGATAAAAGTATCAAGGAATTTCATTGAAAAACCGGGAAATTCATCTGAGAAAATTTGTGGCAACCCTGTATTAAGATTCCTCTCTACCCACACTATTCTCCTAACGAGCGCAAACCCTCTCACAACTTTAAAAAGGCTCGCTGGGATGACTACAGGACTCATGTAACGTCTCATTGTCCCGACTCTGACTCGTACTCTTTTCTTACTCTTACTAAAGCCGCTGCTTCTTTCTCCTCTATCATCCTCGAAGCGCCAAAATTCTCAATTCCTTTCGGTCGTACCCGCCAGTCCCCGAAAGCTTGGTGGTCTGCGGAACTAGATCAGCTCGTCCATGCTCGCCGCAAGGCATTCAGACGGGCCCATCGAAGTGAAGCGGATCGTCAGGCTTATGTATCTGCATCCCGCTCCGCCTCCAAAGCCATTGCTAAAGCGAAAGCTGATGCTTAGCAACGGACAGCGTCCAATCTTCGCCTTTCCTCCAACCCCCGTAAGGTCTTCTCCCTCCTCCGCTCAGTAGCTGGTACTCCCAAATCCTCCAGTTTTAATCCAACCTTTCCCGGCTTTAGCTCTGCTAAGGCTACAGCCACCCATTACGCTTCTTTTCTCAAGAGCCACTTCTCTAGATCCCTTCCTTCTGATCGCCGTCCTGAAAGCCGCCGCTTCCTTCGTGAGCTCCGCTCCTCTACCTGTACCTGCCCATCCTTTTGCTCTCCTTTTAGCCTGTCGGAGCTCACCACACGTTCACTGCTCACTGCGTTCTCTCTCCTCGTCGACTGCAGCCGGTCCTGACCACGTCTCGTACCCTCTCCTCCAAAATCTTCCTCCTGCCCTTGCTTTTCTTTTGTTTATCTTCAACCTCTCTTGGTCCACCCACTCCTTTCCCTCCGCCTGGAAATCTTCCACCATCTACCCGGTGCACAAATCTGGCAAACCCACAGACGCTCCGTCTTCATTTCGTCCTATCTGCCTTACATCGTGTATCTCGAAACTCTTTGAGCGTCTCGTGCTAGCCCGTCTGTCTTTTCTCCTCGAATCTAAGGATCTTCTGACCCCTCTTCAGGCCGGTTTTCGCCCAGGCCGTTCTACCACTGACCAGATAGTTCTCATTACTCAGTCAATCTCCGATGGCTTTCACAATTCCAAGCCTTGTGCAAGGACTGTGTTAGCCACCGTTGATTTCTCTCGTGCCTTCGACTCGGTCTGGCATTCAGCTCTCTACCACAAGCTTCTGGCCTCTGGCCTGCCTCCTTGCTTTGTTCGCTGGACCCAGTCTTTCTTATCGGACCGTCGGGCACAAGTGGCCTTTCGAAACTCTTCATGTAACTCTTTCCGAGTTCGATGGGGAGTCCCTCAAGGGTCAGTGCTCGGCCCAGTCCTCTTCAACCTCTTCATTAATGACGTTTCTTCCGTGCTCCCTCCCTCAGTCCGCTTTTCACTTTATGCGGACGATCTTGCTATTTGGGCGTCTTCACCTCGCTAATGCCGCCGTCCAAGAAGCTCTGTCTGAGCTCGAGGCTTGGTCTTTAAAGTGGCAGCTTCCTCTAAATCCCGCTAAATGCGAAGTCTCCTTCTTGAGCACCGCCACCCGTGAAGCTTCCGTTCAGCCCTCCCTGTCTCTTTTGGGCCGCCCTCTCTCGTTCAACGCTTCCCCCAAGTTCCTTGGAGTAACTTTAGACCGAACACTTTCCTTCTTCCCCCATAGCTCTGCCCTGAGATCCACTCTTTTCCCTCGTTTAAGATCTCTCAGGGCTGTTTCATCCGCTTCCAAAGAGTCCCTTGCTTCTCTCTACAAGATCTTTCTTCTCCCCGTCCTCACTTATGCTTCCCCTGGTTGGTTTCCCTTCATTTACGCTGAACATCTTCAACACCTAGAAGCTACCCACCGCTCCACGTGCCGTGCGATCACTGGCTGCTGTTTGACCACTCCTATTCCTCTTCTTTTGTTGGAAGCTGGACTTCCTCCCCTCTCCGTGACCCTCACCGCTCAGTCGCTCTACTCTTATGAGCGCGCTCTTCGCCTCCCACCCTCGTTTCCCTTGTCTTCTCTAGCGACCCTTTCTGTCCCCAAGCGCGTCCGTTCCTCTTCGTGGCGCTTCTTCTGTACTTCTCATCCACTTTCTCCACCTGTTTCTTCTCCGCGTGAGCCCCTGGTGACTGACGGCTCCGTTATTGGACGACTCGGACCAGGTGGCTCGGGTGTTTTCATAAACTGTTCTTCATGCTCTTCCACTTTCTCTCTTTCCTTTCATGCTGGAGCGCACTGTTCAAGCTTCACAGCTGAAATGGCTGCAATCCAGCATGCTCTCTCTTGGTCCGTTTCCCATCACTCCTCGTGTCTCTTCCTCTCTTCTTCTCTTGTCCGACTCTCTCTCGGCTCTGACCGTGCTCTCTTCACCCCCGTCGCCCCTCTTGTCCACGTCTGTCCACTCTGTCTGGTCCTCTTAGTCGTCCCTCTGCTCTTCCTCGATGTCAGTGTCATTGCAGTGGCTACCTGGTCACGCGAACATCAGTGGCAATGATACTGCAAACGCGCTTGCCAAAAGTGGCACTTCTCTCCCCTCTGCAGCTCCTCAGTGTCTGTCTTCTCTGAAGTCCTTCATTCGTCATTCCCTGTTCAACTCCTGGAGGACTTCCGTTCGTTCGTCTTTGATTTCTTCACATGTCCCTAGCGTAGCAACTGAAGAGCTGTCCCTCCCTCGCGCTGTCCGTTGTGAGCTCTCACGTCTTTGTTGCAACGGCCACAGCCTTCTTCTCAACTCCTATTTTCACAGGATTGGCAGGTCCACTTCTCCTGACTGCCCTGTTTGTGGTGTAAACCACGATGTACCCCCACTTACTGTGCTCTTGTCCCTCCCTCTCTTCTACCTGAGCGGCTATCTTCGGGTCCTCGGGCTCTGTTTTTGATCTTTGGCATCGCCCGTGGGGGTTGCCCGCCTTCTCGGTCTCCGTGGCGTCCCGCCACGCCCCTATCCGTTGGACGGGGTCGGGTAAACCAGCCAGCCAGCCTTTCAAGGGAAAACTTGCTCAGCCGTAGAGTGACAGTGTTGTTAGTGTAAAGCTCTATGGGATGGGTGTGACAGAGTGTGTGCGAAGAAAGAACAAACTCTTTAAGACAGGTCTTCTGACACGAAGAACAGGAAAAGCCGACGTGCGATGAAGGATGTTTCCTACCTGATGTCGTCGGTGGTTGGATGGACGCGGAGGATGCAGGAGTGGGACACGAGTAATGGGAAGAAGACCGTTCCAGGACTGGACAAAATTCTCAAATTTTTCGTACTTTTAAAAACGACTAAATTTAAGAATTTTGGTCATTTTTTCAGGTTTTAAGACCTAAATTCATAAATTTAGTCCATTTAAAAAGTATCATTTTTGAAAAATTGGTATTTTAAAAGAACGACTAAATTTAAGAATTTCGGTCATTTTTCAGGTTATGAAGACCTAAATTCATAAATTTAGGCGTTTTTAAAAATACCCAATTTTTCAAATTTTTCAAAATCTCTGAATTTGTGAATTACAATTTTCACCCCCAAAATCATGACCGTTCCAGGACACCGAAAAATCAGAAAAGTTAAGAATCCCAAATTTGAGAATTACAATTTTTCTCTTGAAAATCATGACCGTTCTAGGACACCGTAAAATCATAAAAGTTAAGAATCTCAAATTTGTGATTATGATTATTTTCTCCTCAAAATCATGACCGTTCCAGGACACAACATCAAAAAAATTGGTATTTTTAAAAACGTCTAAATTCATGAATTTTATCAATTTTTCAGGTTTTTAAGACCTAAATTCATAAATTTAGTCGTTTTTAAAAGTACCATTTTTTGAAAAATTAATATTTTTAAAAACGTCTAAATTCATGAATTTTATCCATTTTTCAGGTTTTTAAAATATCAGATAACTAAAATTATGTGTCTAAAAATATTTCTTTAAAAATGGAAGAAACAAAAGTGGAAGAAACCGCAAGAATATATCCTTCGTTATCACAGTTAAAAATAAGTGAATTGAATAAAGAAAAAACACAAGGATAGAGTTAGGTATATGAAAGATAAAGAATCTCAATTATTATTAAGATTAGAACATTATAAAAAATTAAGAAAGAGATGGACTAAAGTTAAGAATGTAACAAGGTATTGGAATATTTTTAACAATAAGTTTAGGTGCTTTAACAATTGTTATATCTTCAGGTGTTTTAGTAATTCCAGTAGTTGCTACTGCTTTAACAGGTACGGGTGTTTTTACAACTTCACTTGTTACAATGTTAGATAAATCTTTAATAACTAAGAAACGAAAATCATTAAAAACTAGGCATTTACATATTAAAGAAGTCTATGATAAACTACATTACTACTTTCAAAGAGTATATGATGATAATGTTATTACGTTAGATGAGATTGAAAAATTTGATCAAATAGCTAATGAAGTAAATCAAATATCATTTCATTTAAAGACCGAAAAAGTTCATGACAAGAATAAACAGGATGGCAAAATTTCTAGTGATGGTAAAATTTCTAATGAAGAAAATGATAAAGTTTTTTTAGAAGAACTAAAAACTTTATTAAACAAAACTTAAAACGAAAATATGACAGATACCAAAGCAATAAAAAAATAATTTGTTTAGTAAAATGTTTTTGTTGTATTCCAATGGTACCACAAAATTCAAATATTATATTTTAAAAATGGATAAAATTAAAGCTGATAATTTTAAAAGAATATGTATAAAAAAATATAAAAATGAAATATAAAAAATGGATAAAATTAAAGTTAATAATCAAAAAAATATATATAAAAAATATAAAAATATAATATGAAAAATGGATAAAATCAGAGCTGATAATTTTAAGAGAATAAAATAATTAGAAGAGTTAATAAAACAAAGAAATATTATGAAAGAAAATCATCTTCAACATAGAATGAAAAAAGCTGGTATACAATCTGATATGTTTGAAAATGTAAAATTAACTGAAGAAGTAAAAACTGATTATGGAAAAACTGTCGAACCATTTAAAACTCTTGAAAAACAAATTAATGAAAAACGTGTTGATATAGCGGATCCAATACTTAAAACAGTAATAGATGACTATGGTTTGTTAGAAGCAAACATAGATAAAAAATTACCAAAATCTATGTTATTTGAACATTCTACTTTCTTTTTAGATAAAAAATTATTTGCAAGATTTTATCTTGACGGAAAAGAAATATTTCCACAACCTTAACGGGGGTTAATTTTTACACCAGATAAATCACCTATTAGTTTAGATAAAAATTTTGTTGATCTTTTAAGAGGAGCAGATTTAAAAAATTATGCTGTAGAAGATCTCATAAAATATAAAGCTATGTTAGATAGAGTTGGCGTAGTAAAATCTCTTAGACGTTATAAACAATTAGAAAATTTAATATCAACAGGAGTTAAAGTAGGAAAAGGTTTTAAAACAGAAACAACTGTATTTTTACCAGATGAATCACAAGAATTACTAAATAGATTAAATATTTTAATATCTGCAGTAAAAGAAGGACATAATTCTAGTTTCAATGAAATTCATGCTATATTGAAGACTGTTGGAAATGAAGATTCTCAAGGAAGAGGATTATAAAAGTATAGCTGAAATATTTTGTTTCTAATTTTTATAAAAAAAAATTTTGTTTTTAATTTTTATAAAAATGTTTTGTTTTTAATTTTTATAAAAAAATAGTTTATTTTTTAATTTTTATAAAAAAATACTTATTTAAAATTTTAACTAAAAAATGTCTTCGAGAGAATTATCATCAATAGATTTTGACAAAATTAATAATCATTTAGAAAATCTAACAGATTTTGGGTTCATCAAAATTTAGTACGACGTTAAAAATTATAACAACTACTTTATCATACACTTGTAATTTAGAACCCATTCTACATTTGGAACAAAATAAAAATTATCAAATTGCATTGACTAGTTTCTCCACATTTAACACTATTCAAAACGTTATAAAAGATGTGAATGATCAATTTAGATATTCTACTGATAAAGGCAAAACGTAGAAAGTACTAACTTTTCTTCCTGGTTCTTACGAAGTTGAATCAATATCAAATGAAATTAAGAGACATTTAGGTATACCATTTAAAGATAGGAAACAACTACATTTTGCAGTTGAACCGGCAGTTAATAAATTTTCTCTTACTTTAGACGAAAATGAAGTTGATTTTAATCATGATAAATCATTGTCAAAGCTATTAGGATTTAATAAACAAACCTATAGTCAAGGTTATCATTTAGGTGAGAAGATTCCAAAAATAACTGAAATAAATTCAATTGTTGTACATTGTGACATTATTGAAGGAGGATATATCTCCTATATAAGACCTGACGCGCATGCGTGTGGTTGTCGGTTTGATCGCTCGTGACAGTGAAACAGAGATTATTTTAATATTATTAGTTGTATCGTAGCAGTAACATTTAGATTTTAAAAATATAGCTTCTGTTATGAAATCTTCATTTCCTTCTAGTTCATCTTTTGCTTTACATAAATCAGAAGGATGAATGATATCTTTTATTTTAATAATTTCTTCATCAAGTGAAGAATTATACGGTACTGTTAATTCTAAGAAAACAGAATCGGTATCTGTAAAGTTTAATTTATA
Organism: Prostheceraeus crozeri; assembly: GCA_907163375.1. Classification (NCBI taxonomy): domain Eukaryota; kingdom Metazoa; phylum Platyhelminthes; order Polycladida; family Euryleptidae; genus Prostheceraeus; species Prostheceraeus crozeri. The sequence continues at coordinate 59,737 of CAJQUW010002174.1, read as the reverse complement.
GTTTTTGCCCTATGCAGGTGCTAAATGATCATATATAAATCTATACATAAATAGCTTAGCTAGTTCTAATATAGTGAATCCAATAAAATTAAACTTATCATGTTTTACGCTGATTCGACGTAAATGTACAGCACATAGTTCATCACTGAATCTAGTAGTTCTTTTATATGTCGGTTTCCTTGTTAAATTTTGAAACCTATCTCTATCATAAACTATTTCAATATTTTGTCTATTACGCACATTTTCTAAAGTCTTAAAAAAATTCTAAAACCATAAAATGCATTATTCATTCATTTGAAGAACACGTTTCCAAAATCATCTTTATTTCTTTTAGCTATTTTACGTTTTTCAATATTGAACTCTATATAATTTTTTAACCACCTAGATTTTTTATACACTAGTTTTCGATGTATTTTGGTGAGAATCATTCCATGTTCTAAATACCAATCTAGCATTCTTCCTTCAACAACATACTTTATTTTATTACTTTGTGTTAACAGAAGTTTTTTTGTTGGTCTGTATTTCTTAGGAATTAAAGATTTTTAATAATCTGAAAAATCTTCTATATTGGGAATTTTGTTTTCGGGACAGAAAGGATAATATTTTGTTGCAACTTTTATATAATCAGGGTATGATAAATCAACTTCATATATGTAACCAAAATTATAATTTCCATCATATGTTTTTTGATAATCAAGAATATTACACCATGTCATTTCACCTGTTGGTAATTCTTGTATCATGCAAGAAGAATATAAGCTATTAAAATCAAAATATAACAAATAGTTTTCTCTCATTAATTCATCAACTGCTGCTTGACTCTCTTCATTTGATATAAGTCCTTCTATATTTTGATTAAACAATTTTTATAAACTGATCGCTTTCTTCTGGAGATAAAGGTTTATATATTCCATAATCATCAGGATTTACTTTTTTATTGTAACACTGTACATAACGATTACCTAAAACTGATGAAACAACACCTCTAATACCAGATTCAAAGAATAATAATTTATCATATGTATTTTCTTTATAATGTTTAAGTTTAACACCAGTATGTTTTAATCCTGCTAACCATGTTAAACCTGGTGTAGAATAACAATAACACGGATCTATTCCATAATATTCTAAACACATGTCACGAAAGTTTTCAAAAAGATCAGTAAGGATTAATACATCTATCTGAAGATATTTCATTTACATTGTTCTACAATTTAAATCTTTCCAATTCTTTTCAGCTTCTGCATAGTCTTCTTCAGATAATTGTGATTGTTTTAATGTTGATTTAAATTTATTTATTGGAGGAAGTTTTTGTTCTTTCATTATTTCATTTATTATATTTATATCTCCAGTTAAATATTCATACGGAAATATGCCTTTTAAAGGTTTTAAATTATATTTATTTAATATTTTACATTGTTCAGGTTTCAAAGTTTTTCCCATAACATCTAATGAATAAGGAGTAAAAAATCTAAATGCATCTAAAATTCTAATACAACCTAATTGCATTGAAAAATATTCTTCTTCTTGTTTACATGGTACATTTATTTGTTGTTGTTGTAATTTTTCAGATGAAAATAAATCTTTCATTACTAGATGGAAATCATATTTAGAACCATTATAGAAATATAGAGGAACAAAGTTATATTTAAATTTATTAGCATTAAGATTACAAGAATTATGTGCTGCACCTCTATATAATCCATTTAGATGATCATGATCTTTTACTTTATCAAGATATCTACCTCTGCCAGTTCTATCATTATTTGTAAATTCTTTTCCACAGTAAAAACATTTTATTTCATCATTAAAATGATATTTTTCTTCATCCGTTAATGGAAGCATTGGTATATTTGTTTCAAGCAATTGTGAAAAAAAATTTTGCAATTCTTCTACTTTCTTTGTAAACATTTCTGAACTATCTTCACCATAGTATTGATAATATTCTGATTTAAATAATTCAGGATAATTTGAATGAATGTACATTCCCCAACATAATGGTTTCTGTTCAAATAAATATTTTTCTTTACTTTGTTCAGGTGCACTTTTTTCATATTTACCATTATCAGAATTTTGTGTCATGTTAACATTATATGCTTCGAAATCACAATAAATAGTAAAGGGTACTTTATTTTTCAAATAATGTCTATTATATATTAAATAATCATCTTTAGGAAAAGTATTTTCAACTGCTTCATTTTGTTGACAATTCTCCAAATGTCTGTTCATTTCTTCTTTAGTTCTAAAGCTCGTCATACATAGGAGACAGGGAAAATTAGCATTATCTGAAGTTTTTGTAAATATAGAAACATCTTTACACAATATAAAATGATCCTAATAATATAATATATTCGCTTATGCTGATTGTTTTGTTTTTTTTAATTTTTTCAAATTTATCTTGATATATTTCATGTGTTAAATCGATATGTCTTTGAAAATCTTTTTCAGACTGTTGATAATTTTGATTTAATATTTGTAGCTTTATATTGTTGTTGACATTTTTTTAAACATTCATTTAATTCTTTATTTATTTTTTGATTGGTTTCATTTTCTTCATTATTTAATTCTTTATTGTCTTCATTTTCTTCATTATTTTCTTCATTTAATTTTTGAATCGTTTCTATCATATTTTGATATTTATGGTGATATTCTTGTAGTAACATTTTTAATTGTTGTTGATAATCTGTTTTACACTTTTGTAAACTTTTATCTAAATTTTGTAATTTTTGATATTCTAAAGATAAAGATGAATAATCGGAATCATAATCAGAATTATAATTACGTCCTTTATAATTATTATGATTAATCATTATTGGTGATAATGTTTTAGCAATTTCAAATTTTTCAGTACATATTATATTTCCTTGGTAAAAAATATTATGATGCATGTAATTTCCTCTATCATTATATACTATTTCTGACGAATTGACGAATTTTTATTATTCAAATAAAAGTTTTTTGAATCTGAGTAAAATGGATTAATTTTACCAATAGAAACATAATTCACATTTAATTCAAAAACATTTACTTCTATTAAGATTTTATTCTTTTTATGAAACTTTATTAACCTATTGTAATCATATGGAAATTCATCTAAGCCATCAGAGAAATCAAATTCCTTTATATATTCTTCTTTATTATAATGACTTAGTCTTTTTTTATGATATTCTGCAGGATGTAAATGTGATATAATACTCCACAGAAAACAATAATCATCTTCATTTTTTATGTTGATTATTTGTGGTGAACTGAAAAGTAAAGGAACATAACTACCACCAGTATTATTTTTATATTTATCAATTACTATTTTCTTAGATAGTATTTTAACAAATCTCCAACCAGATTCACGTAACTGGGTTTCAATTATACAATTTTCAAAATTTATTTATCATCGATTCAAATATGGGTTGTATATCATTTACATTATGAATTTCTTGTGAATTTGTAAAATGTCCATGTATTATTTCTTCAGGAATTCCATCAGGTCCATTTTTTGTATAAAGTACTTCTAAATTCATATAACATTTGAGAGATTTCTTAAATATATTATAGAAGTTGGTTAGAATATCATAAAAAGTTTCATCGGTTTCATTATGTTCAAAAGGCTCATTAAATAAATATTTTATATCTGTTACAGCTTCATCAAATTCATCTATTTCGTTAAATTCATCAGTATCGCTAAATAAATATCTTCCATCTGGTACATGTTCATCTTCACTATTAAAAACTTTTTTATATTCCGAATGTGAATAATCATCAAATATTTTTTTAACTTTTATATCAGTAGGTAATGTTTCTAGATAGTTTTTATAATTATTTAATGTTAATATATTTCTTTCATCAACTCGATCTACATTTTGTAAATGCAATTTACTTTGTAAATGAGATTGATAACTTCTTTTTGTTTGCAACTTTATTTTACATAAGTTACAATAAAACTTCCATTTTTTATTTTTTAAAGAAAAAATTTGTGTTTTAATTTTTTAGTAAAATTTTTTTAGCAAAATTTTTTTAAAAAAAATAAATAAAAAAAGAAAAATGTTGGAACAATATAAAATAGAACATGTACCAGTTTTAAAAAATTATCGTCATCCTACAAATCCTCTTACACCAAAACAAGAAGTAAAATTTTATTATCACCATAAATATATGCAATTTGTAAAAGATTATAAAGTAAAACCGGTATTCAAAAGTATACTATAACAAATAATTTTCCACTTTGTTTGAGAAGTTTTAGAGTATTTTTAGATTTGAATAATTTATGGTGGTTAGTAAATAAAGATAATTTAACTGTTTATGATTTAAGGACATTAAAAAAATTAAGTATATCACCATGTATTTAAAGTATAAAATATATAAAAATATAAAATTGATAAAATATATAGGAAACGATATAATTTATTTATTATAGCACTTACACCATTTATTATGGGTTTAGTTCATTATGTTTTTTTTGCTTCAGCTAAGGTAGATTGTGCATCATTCAATGCAGATTGTGCATCAGATATTATTGGTGTTGCTCGTCTTAAAGCATTTCTAACACCATCAATTGCTGTATTTAAATAGTGTAATGTTTCATTATTTTTTAATCTATTTGGTATTGGTAAATTAAATTTTGAATTTAAGTAATGATCAAAATAGTAATAAAAAGTTTCGGGAAGAATTGATAAAGGTTGTTTCGCTTCTCTTTCTAAAAAATAATTATTTGTTCTATATCTTGATTAGATAAATATTTTATGTTTATATATTTTTGTATGTCAAAATCTTGGTAGTTATTATATGTTTTGTTTTGTATCTAATAATAAATTTAAATCTTTATCATAAACTTGCATTTGTTCAATTATAGTATTGAGTCGTATTATACCATATGGAACACTTGTAAAATTTGATAAAGGCATATTTATTTTATAATTTTTATTTATATCATTAAAGAATGCTGCATTATTTTGTGTTGTTATAAAAAAAGTTTCAACGTTTTCTCTTATCTTATTATCAACATCACAAGCTTTATGAGCTAATACAACTATTCGAATATGATTGTCTTCCTTTTGTAAATATTTCTGACATATCTTTTTGTTTAGCTGAACTAGCTACATCATCTAAAATTAATAAAGAATTATTTTCAGGTGTACCAGCAAAATTTTCCATATCTTTTAACTCATTTAATTGTTCATCACTATAAACGTTTGTAAAAGTTGGCCACTCAGAAGTATGCTTATAAAAAATATATACTTGTGTTTCGTCCTTATAATGTTGTTCTATAAATTTTTTAATAAATGTAGTCTTACCACGTCCGGTTTTACCATAAACAATGAAATGTAAATTTTCCTGGTACAATTTACCTTGTGGTTTTTTCAAATTATTGTTTGGATTATTATCTTTATCCTCTTCAGTTTTCCATCCTTTAAAATTTTTAATTTCTTGTTTATAAAAATTTTTTGTTTTTCTGTTAAAAAGTAACCTAATTGATTTGCAATAAATAAAAAATATTATAAATAATAAATAAAATAATACGTGCGAATAATATTTTTAAACAATGAAATTTTAAAAAATTCCAAAGACGTGTAAGATCAGATTGAACTATTTTTTTTGTTTAAAGAATTAATAGGTGGTTGTTTTAAATATTGTTTATTATATTTTATATTTATTGATTTTGTTATATCTAGTATTTTCTATATTATTGAAATATTCCGAATTGTCATTATTAAAATTTGTATCTGGAGGTGTATCTTGAAATTTTGTATTATTCATATAATTATGTATCATATCATTTATTACATTGAGAGATTTATGACGGCTTAGAGTACTTTTATTTACTTTCAATAACCGGAGAATATAAATCTTCTAAATCTTTTATTCATTTAATATTTTTTAAATAAAAATTTAGGAATTCTTATTTTTTAATTCCGGACTAGCATTCTTGCACTCTAATGAGTATCAAATACCTCTGTAAAACCTCCAGAATGTATAGGAAATAAACAGGAATTTTGTTCCTATTCTTAAAAGAGGTATTTTCCGAACCTCTCCTCTCTTCCAGAATGCTTAAGAATATTTTATCAAAAAAAATATATTTCTATTTCTAAAAATAATTTATTAGTATATAAGATTATTTGTTAGTATATAAATTATCATTTGGATAATAAAAAGTAATTTTAATGAAATTTAATAATATAAATAATTTTAAACTAATTTAATAATATAAATAATTTTAATCTAATATAATAATATAAATAATTTTAATCTAATGTAAATTATTATTATTCGGATATAAATTATTATTTGGATATAAATTATCATTTGGATATAAATTAATATTATTGTTTTGATATAAATGTGGATTTAAATTAGGACAAAGTGTTACATGTCTTTGAAAATTTTTATTCAATATAATTTTTTGACAACCTCTACATTTTACTTTTTCTTTTAAACAATCCTTACAATGATATTTACTATCATAAAACTCTGTCTGTACATTGTCTTGTTGAAGTTATACAAGAATTATAATGATTAGTAATTCCTTGACTTGTAAAATATTTATGACAATTACGACACAGCTGATCTTTCATTTTATCTTTTTTAACAACTTCTGGTTGCTCACATAATTTTAAATGGCGTGAAAAATTTTTAAACGTTATATTTTTATTGCAACCAGAACATATTTTTTTGTTTTTACATTCTACAAATTGATTTTTATCAACATAATTATTTTGTGCTAAATAATTGTTATTATTTTGTGCTACATTATTATTCTGGGCCAAATAATAATTATTATTCTGTGCCAAATAATTATTATTATTATTTTGTCTAGGTGTATTTTTTCTAGCAGTATAAAGATTTTGTACTTGATCTGAAATAAATAAATGCTTTAATCTTTGTAATGGTTGCTCCGGTTGAATATTATTATTATTATGCTGAATATTTTTTTGAAATTGATTCATATGCATACCACATGGTGTTTTTCATATGAGAATATAATAGCGTTTGATTTAAAAAAAACGCATCTTGCAAACGTGACAAATTTGAGACATTTCCATTTTTTATTTTTATTAGAAAAAATTTTATTTTTTTCTCACTATATAAAAAAATATTATTATTGTTTAAAAAATGATGTTACCAAATGTTGGTGGAGGTGCATATATCCCGAATAAGCGTGAATCAGAAACAGAAATAGAAAATTATGTCATGAAAACTGGAGACGTTTTATCTGGTCCATTGCATCTTTCTATTCTTCCGCAACAAAATACAGAGTTAACAAATAAACAATATGTTGATACACAAATCAATGATTTAACAGAAAAATATATAAACGATGTTTTGGTTCTACTGATGAATGAAGTAAGGTTGCTTAAACTTAATGACAAATCATTAAACGAAAAATTATTAAAATTGATAAAAAGGATAAAGAGCTAGGAGCAGAAATAGCAAAACTTTTTAAAAAAATTTTCTGATCAATCAAAAATTTTAATATTGCTTTCTATAAAGTTAAAATCTGCAGTCATTAAAAATAAACATCAGATACAACTATTGAAAGAACAATTAGAAGATGAAATAGAAAAACTTCCTGAAAGAATTAAAAAAAATTTAAAGCAGTTACAAACTACATTCCAAAAAAGTGTTGATGAATTAAGCTCTAAAATTACTCAACAAATGAAAAAGATGAATAGAATAATAAATGAAGTAAACACACTTAATCAAAAAGTTGATAAAATGAAAACTCTTAAAATCAATTTAGAAAATGAATTAAAGAAGAATTTGCAAGAAAATTCTAAAGAAAATAAAGAACAGGTAGATGCTGTTAAAAAACAATTAGCTGTTCTTAAAATTAAGTTAAATGCTTTAAAAACAGAATTAAAGAAAAGTGAGAAAAAATTAGAAGTGACTGAAAAAGAAATTAAAGTACATCACACGCTGCTTGACGTGATAGATAAAGTGCGACGGAAAATTAATAGAGTTATCACGAAGTTGTTGGACATTCACACACGTAAATCTTAATAGAACCTTGTTCAGAGGCTTTAGCCGATCATAAACGTAAATCTTAACGTAAATCTATTTCCCAAAAGACAAATTTATTCCTAAAAATGCCTATAATTTATAAGCACAATCTTAAACATTTTGCTTCAAATAATAAAATAGCTCATGAACCATCTATGAAATCTGTTTACCATTATGACAATGTAGAAACTATTCAAAAAGAAGGAGCTGGTATATTTTCTGGTATTGGAAGTATCGTTAACTTAATTAAAAATAAGATTTGATTACATCTGCTGCAAAAGGAGCAGCTGCTATAGGTAGTACAGCTAGTGCAATATCAAATGCTGTTAAGTCTCAAAACGAATTAAAACAACTAGAAACTATTCGTAAACTTAAGAATGATTCTGAAGAACTAAAAAAAATAAAAAAACTTTCAGAGGAAACAAGAAACAAAATTGCTAACATAGCTGCAGGGTCTGAGAGTAAACATGAGAAGAAATCAGGCGTAGCCATAGAACCTACGGTTCGTTCAATTGAAAAAATAAGAGGCAATTGTGTGACCAGAGGAGCTGGTACGCAGTTAGGTACTGGTTTAGCAAAATTCTAAAAATATATTTTAGCAAAATGTTTTTAGTAAAATTTTTTTAGTCAATTTTTTTTGGGTGTGAGAAATTTTTTTGGGTGAGAGAAATTTTTTTTGTGTGTGAAAATTTTTTCTGGGTGTGAGAAATTTTTTTCTATGTGTGAGAAAAAACAAAAAGTCAAATTATTTTTTATAAAAATGTCTTCGCTTATCGAAAATAAATTTAGATTAGACGATCCTCCGTTCGTCAGTTACAATCAAAAAAAGAATGACTGTATAAGAATTGCTATGAATCGTGGATCTTCCAGTAGAGTAAATACTGGAGGAGATTTAATCTTTGAAGTTGATAATCAGCAAAGTTATTTATATCTACCTGATACGTTTTCACACTGTGAATATTCTTAATATAGTGATGCCAATTTTACAGCACCATTACCAGAAACCGATAATATTGCATTAGGGAATAATTTTTTCCCAAGATTATTTACACAAATGCGTTTAGATGTTGCAACTCAAAATATAGAAACAATAAGTGATTCTCCAGGTGTAATTGATACAATGCTTAGATTTGTAACAATTGGTGAAAATAATAAGAAGCATGAAATCGAAGGTTGGTTTCCTGATACTAATGATGGTATAATTGTTGATGATTCAACTCACGCTGGAACAGATGCCGCGGGAATTGCAAAAGATGTAGAAAATATTGCAAATCATTTAAATAAAACAAACAATAGTGCATATAAAGAAAGACATGAATTTAACAAGAAAAGTAAACAGACAGTAAATTGGTCATTGTCTCCATTATTCGGATATTTAGATTATGACAAAATATCATATCAATTAAAATTTAAATTAATAATTCATCGTACAGCAAATAATGAATTAATCTTTTTTGGTAAGACTGGAAAAAAAGCATATTTAAAAATTGATAGACTTGAATGGTGCATTAAGCATATTACTCCTAGCTTAGAGGTTGAAACAGCTATTGCAAAAAGATTAAATACTAACAAACCAATTCCAGTAAATTTTCTAAAGCGTACTGCTAGTTCAGTGACTTTTTCCGAACAAAGATTTAACTGGCATTTTACTAGAACTTCGAATACTCCAAGATATTTATTACTAACTTTTCAAAGAAATAATTCTCCAAGTTTTGATAAGAACAAAGATCTTTTCCATATTAATACAATTCGAAGTTTACAAGTTTCATTAAATCAAACCCGATATCCAATTGATCCATTAAGATTCGATGATACCAATAATCAATTTATGGAAGGATATGATGCTTATAGAAATCTTTGTATAGAATTTGGAGTTGAACCACAATTAACTCCTGGATATTGGAGACATTTATATCCTGTTTTCTGTTTCGATTTAAGTGCACAATCTGAAGATATTATCAAGACTGGTTGTGATGTAACAATTAATATTGAAGAGAAAGATTCCACAACTTCATTGATGGCTTATGGTTTATTGCTAGAAGATGTAAAATATTCTATTGAAATTCTTAATGGAAAGATGGCTGGGGTCGGCTAAAGCCTCTGAACAAAGTTCTATAAGTTAATTAAAATTTTTGGTAACTTATAATTTTTTCATAACTTAAAATGTTTTTATTAAAAATGTCGGAAGCGAAAAGTAATAATAATATAACTGTTGAATTAAAATTACGTAACATTGTTGACAAAAATACACCTAAAACTATTACGATTAACAAAAAGAAATATTACATAAGTAAACCAATGATAGATAATATTCAATTACAAGAAGAAAAGAATGGCGGGATTCTCCCATTAATTCCTCTAATAATAGGTGGCATGGCAGCAGCAGGAAGTGTTGCAGGTGGGACAGCTGGTATTGTCCAAGCAGTAAATAAAAATAAATCAGAGAAGGCAGCATTAGAAGAACAAAAACGACATAATAGAGAGTTAGAGAAAGTTGCTAAGGGAGAAGGAGTAGTAGATAATTTTATTAGTAAATTAAATTTAGTTGATGAAGGGAAACGAGTTCTTAAAAATATTCTACATAATGTTGATGATTTAATTGAAATTAAAGAAACTGAAGATGGTTCTGGAATATATCTAAGTCCTAGTATGATTCGGTAATAACCTTAGGACCTTTATTTCGATAGGTTAGTAACCTGAGGACCTTTGGTCCGATTAGGTAAAACATTTATTATATTTTATCTTTAAAAATGTATTCTACAAATTCCGAAAATTTAATTAAATTAAAAATTTCTGATTTAGATTTATTGAATTATGTCTTAAAAGTACAAAACCTCAAATTGTCAGCATATCGGAGATGATATACAAAAAACATTAGAAAACTTTCCTGGATTTATTTGGAGTAAATATTCAAAAGAAAACATCTACCTGGGCATTCATATACCGGTCCAGGAACTCGATTAGATATAAGACTAGATGAGAATAATAATCCAAAACAAAGTGAAGAACCAATAAACAGAGTAGATGAAGCAGCTTACTGACATGATTTAGCTTATCGAAATCATGACCTAAAATCTCGTCATGTAGCTGATAAGAAAATGATTCAAGAATTAGATAGTATTCAAAATCCTACATTTGGAGGAAGAATTGAAAGAATGTTTGTTAAGAAAGCTTTACAAGCTAAAATACTGTTCGGAAAGGGTTTAGACAAAACTCATAACTCTGAAACCTACGCCTCCGAAATGTCGAATGACCTAGATCGGCATAGTGGAGCTTATGCCTCCGAAATTCACAAGTAATACAGAAAGCCGAAATATCTATTGAAAGTAAAAGTATTTAATAAAGATGATATTTGGAGTGCTGATCTAATCAATATGCCGAATGAAAAAGATTATAAATACGCATTGACCGTCATAGATTAATGTACTCGATACGCTTGGGCAAAGCCTTTAAAAAACAAAAGTGGTCTGTCAGTTAAATATGCGTTTGAAGAAATTTTTAAAGAAATCAATAGAACGCCAAAGAAATTGTTTGTTGATAAAGGGTCGGAGTTTTATAACAGAAATGTTAGGCCACTATTTGAAACTGTTTATTCAACTGAAAATGCTGGAAAGGCTGTAGTAATAGAAAGATTCAATAGAACGTTGAAAAATATAATTTTCAAGAAATTTACAGAACAAGGAAATCAGAAATGGTTGAAGATATTACCAGGAATTGTAGACAGTACAATAATAAAGTTCATTCAGGTATTGAAGAAACTCCAAAGAATGCTTCTGACGATCCTGATTTGATACGAAAAAAATATTCGAAAATAATTATTCGAATGAGAGTAATCCGAATTTGCAGAAACTTAAGCCGAAATTTAAAATTGGAGATAGAGTTAGAATATTTAAGTATAAAAATAAATTTGAAAAATTGGACTAAAGAAATATTTGAAGTTTGTAAAATAAATCAAACTTACCCGATTACTTACGAAATCAAAGATTTAGATGATGAAGATATCAGAGGCCCATTTTATCAAAATGAATTACAACGAACTGATTTTTAATTATCATTATTATTGGAACTAACGTTTTTTTCGGGAATTAAATTCCCTTATTCAACTCCCTTATTCAATTCTAACATAATATCTAGAAATGGTACTCCTTCCTGTAATTTCAATAAAACAAAGACATAATTGTCCACAGTAAGTTGTTCCTGGTTTTTGAATTTGAAATGTATTGTAAGTTCCATTGCCAAGTATTTCTTTGACTTCATTTGTGGGTGGAAGTCCACATGAATCGAACCAATAGTTCTCAGCCTCTGGGCGGTCAAAATAATAATTATCTCCATTTTTATTTCTTTGCCCCGCTGACCAATGTACTCCTTTTTGATCTGACATGTGAAGATTTGTTATGAAATTTACAGTTGGCTTATTTTTGATCAATTTTAATTCGTCTCTCATTAGGATATGAAAATTCTTTATTCCCAATTGATTAGCGATTTTCTTTAGGTCGAAATTTGTAGTTGTTTGTGTTCCATATAAGTTTAAGAACACATTTCTGTTGCTCATTTTATAATAAAAAAAGATTCTTATAGGGACCCCTAGAAGTCGGAGGGGGGGTTGATTTAAAACTGTCTCATAATGATGACTTACCTTACTACTTATTCGATTTGAAATGATTATATTATAATTATTCTAATCTACATTGTTCTACATATTTCCATTTTCTTCATGAACTTCATTTGTTAATATGTTTCATCGTTAAAGTGATTGTTTAAAATTGCTATAACAACTATCCCGCATATCGGCGTTTATGCGTTCTAAATTTGGAAGAAGAATTGTTTTATTGTCAACGCACTATTATGTGCTTAACCTATTCATGACTTCACAATGGGAAGTACTTTTATTGCTACCCGTATGTGTTTTAACCTATTCATGTGGAAAGAGAAAACGCTAAATGAATTTTGAAAACGGACTTTGAAAGCAGATTTTTAAAACTGATTCTGAAAATAATTTGCGTAGGGGTAAATTGAGCTGTCAAAATTTTACGGATGCGTAAATTGAACTGTCAAAATATTACTGATGCGTAAATTGAAATGACAAGAGATTCCACGTTAATTTTAGGGGAAAGCTGTTAGATGTTTTCCGTTGCTAGAACAATAAATCTCTTTCTCTGTCTTCAATCTCTGTCTCTCTTCATTCATCAGCCAGTGTACGGGTTCATTGAATAATTTTGTGTTTATGAGTTACAATGATCTTCTAGTTCACACAATTAATACTTTAAATAATGGTGAGAGTACAATAACGAAGAATGTCTAAGTAATAATTGCGTCTTCTTAATTTTTCTGATGTTGTGTCCTGGAACGGTCATGATTTTCAAGATAAAATAATTATAATCACAAATTTGAGATTCTTAACTTTTATGATTTTCGGTGTCCTGGAACGGTCATGATTTTCAAGAGAAAAATTGTAATTCTCAAATTTGAGATTCTTAACTTTTCTGATTTTTCGGTGTCCTGGAACGGTCATGATTTTGGGGGTGAAAATTGTAATTCACAAATTTAGAGATTTTGAAAAATTGGGTATTTTTAAAAACGCCTAAATTTATGAATTTAGGTCTTCATAACCTGAAAAATGACCAAAATTGTTAAATTTAGTCGTTTTTAAAAGTACAAAAAATTTGAGAATTTTGTCCTGTCCTGGAACGGTCTTCTTCCCATTACTGACACGGGCCGAGGGTGGTAGGGTCCTTGGCTTCGGTGTAGGAGGGATTTGGTAACGTGGTGCAGGAACTGGTGGAGGTGGGGCGATGACGATGCCCGAGGTCGATGGGCTGAAAGGAGTCTGTGGTTGAGTGGAGGTAGACAGGCGGTCAGGTAGGGCCGGAAATTCCTCGCGGTATGTTAGCCTCGCGGCTTCTTCCCACGTCATCATCTTGGACAATTCTGTAGAGAGGAATAAGAGATTAGAGGCTATGGAGACAAGGATGATCCAGAAGATGTTAAATATACTTGCACTTTCCAAGTCGCTCATAGGCTTCCCCGATTGCTCCTTGGGGGACGGGCTCCCCATTACGAATGCATTCATGCATTGAAAAGGAATGGGAACAGAGATAAGCAGAGTGCCACAATGAAATGTTCGAATATGGGTTTCGGTCTAAAAATGAATGAAATAGGGAAGGTTACGGGTCTTGATCTACGTTTAAAAGTGAATGCTCTCCTGGATGTTTGTATGTCCTACCCAATGATGTTAGTAATGGAGTTAGTAAACCTCATCCTTGACACAAAAACTTACATTGTTCAATAGTGGTCTTCTCCATCTCGGCAGAGACGCGGTAAAATCCATCTTTGTTTTATTCCATGTCGGACAGTCGATTGTAGATAATTGTAAGATTTCAATCACTGAAAAAGAAATATGAAGTTTCATTATTTACCTAGTCAACTTTTATCATGTGAATAAACATTCAACGAAGTAATTCTACGTTTCACGTTACAGCCTTACAATAAAGAGAAAGCCGCAAAAAATGAATGTGAAAAATTCGATTAAATTAAGTGATTTTTGGATGTGTCTTTCTTTGAATTGAGAAATGCTTTCAGCCTGAAATTTTGCATGTGAGCTAACATATATCAAGTATGTGAACATACAAAAAATTTATTAAAGATGGGTCATTCACGACGATTCACCCAATTTTTGTGGCACTTAGTCTCAGATTTTGCTCATTTTTGGATATATGTGTACTACGCTATAGAAAGCATCAAATTTGAAATATTAGCTTCCAATTTTGAATATAACGGGATCTACATCTATTTTTTGAAATTTAATTTTTTTCCAAAATTTTGAAATTCTCAAAATTTGAATTTTTACGCCGCTGTAACTTTTTTCTGTATGTTCGTTGCTCAACCAAACTTTACATACAGCATTAGTTTGGTATAAAGGAATTCCTGTATGAATTTCAGCGTGTAACTGGCATGCAGAACGGAGCCACATGGCTCCACAGATGGTGAAAAAATAGGATCCGCGAAAAAAGACAAAAAATTTAAACTTATCTCACAACTTTCTGTATTCTTGTTGCCCGTGATAACCATGATAATTATGTAGCTGCATATCAGTGTGTTTCACAACTGTGATCTTGAGCGGCAACCAGAATACAGAGAGCTACACCATGCGATCAAAAATCGTGTTTTTTCACAAAACGCCGAAAATTGCTGTTTTCAAGCTGGGCTAGCAACCCTATTTCTGTATGTCAGTTTTGACTCCAAATTGATACTGAATGTCAGGAACATGCTCAATTGCTTGTAGAAGAAATTTGATCAGGTAGCCGATAGTTAAAGTGGTATAGATTGGCCAATTTTGATTTTGCACATTTTTTCAATGTACGATGTCAATATTATATGAGTAGTATCGAGAAGTAGCATTTGTAGTACAATAGCACTTAAAATCGTTAAGTTGGTGTGCGGTAAGAAATTATTCCCTTTGAATAGATATTTTATATGAAACTTTGATATATTGCAATAGAGCCAGATATGACTTTCGAAGTTCGAGCTATGTTGGACAAGATATGCTTTATCAATCGACATTGTAGTCTTGAATAGAAAAGTTTCTTCGAAGTGCTCAGAATCGATTTATCTTGTTGTTTTCTGAGGCAATCAATTACTTTTAGTAATTTCAATTATTCTAATGGTGAGATGATATCATTCATTCGCAGCGAACCGGAGAAGAGTCCTAATGCATTTGTAACAAACACTATTTCAAAGTTGATGTTGAAAAACATAGTGTAGAAAAGATATGAAGACAGTTGGATTGTTGTGGAAGATGATCTGGTTTTATGAAATTTGTAGGATGTCTTTCAATAACAGATGAATGACTTATGAATTACCATGATCATCAATTAGCATCGAAAGATCCTTCATACAGGAAATGCATTTTTCATTACAGCAATCGGTGGGGAAACCCAGTGGCGTAGCGTGCTTCAAACCGTTTCTGGGGCTGAAGTCAGTCATGGCATCGGTTATACAGCTTATGTGCAAAGTTCCCGGTGGGTTCCAATCTAGAAAGCACTGACGTTTTCAAATAATGATAAAATAATGAAGAAGTGAAGGTATGCATGTGTAAGCAATTAGCTACGCGTTTGTCAGACACGCCGTTATTAGCCAGTCAGTGTGTGTAGCTGTCACATAAAGAATTCGCTGTCATCGCCCGGGTTGTGATGAATTGAATGAAAAGGCGCGTGTGAACGACACATTGATGGATTGGTTGAGTTGTCGATGACATCAACGAGCCATGCTGATCATGTGTGGCTCGTGTTAGATTTTGGCCAATCGGTGCAATCTCAGCGACACTCCGGCGACTGCCCCTGAGAGAGGAAGAGAGATAAGACCACCGACAGTTGTACATGTACATGCATCCGTTGGAAAGATGAACAAATACTTAAGATAAGATGCAGTCTTTGGTCACCGATGCACGTTGTACATGATTAAAATCTGTTGAGGAATTTATTTAAAAATACATTCGGGGCACTGCCCGGAATGTCCCAATGGACGCTACGCCCATGGGTAAACCTCAAGTTGGAAACGACAGGCCTGTTGTTATTTTGATATTATGATACTGTGAAAATATTGATCATGAGAAGCCACTCCATTCCGTTCTGAGGTCTTTCAATAACATTCTAAATTGATCACGTAAAAATCACATTATTGTGGCTATATGCAACCCAAGCACATGGTCTTAATGGACAAGAATATAATTAAACTGTTACTTGGACAAGAATGAAATGTACTTGTATGCCTTTTTATTACCAAATACATGTATATGAAAAAGCATTACATTTTGCATTATTTTTGAAAGGCTGGGTAGAATCCCGCTTTAGCGTGTTTTCTTTTTATGAATCCTATAATCCTGGGCTACTTTTGAATAGCGTGCAGTTTTAAGGAAGGCTTGAAAAATGATCTGGTTTAATTTTTCTATGAACATGAATAATTTGCTTCGTATGAGTGATTTTTGAATCAGAGGGATCAACAACAACAATTGTTGATATCAAACGTAATCAATGATTCACATGGGAAATTGATTATGATGCCTAAAATATTTGTCCACGCCTGCTTCTACTCATTGGGAATTCTTCACTTTTTAATTTCAATTTGCGTAATTGAATACTTGAAATAATTAGTAGCTCAATTACAAATGTAAAATTACATGAAATTCAGTCAGTCAGTCGTCGTCGTACAATATCTATGTATCTTACCTAAACATGCCTGCATTTCCACATGAAAAGTCTGAAGTATTTCATTCAGGTGTGGTTTATTAATAGCAGTTCGCTAGCTGCATAACGATCTCGAATATGATGAGTAAAACGCAGATGAGAGATTCTCAGTACCATTTAAAAATACAGAAGGGTAGCCTATAAATCCGATCCTTGACTGATTATGCTTACCAATCAGCAGTAAGACAACAGTGATACTTGGGAAAATGTTGCTGCTACCAGGAAAAGATCAAGAAAATGAAGATCTGTCGACAATACACTAAGCAATCTATTAGGGTCTACTAGATTAATATTGATGGTTCGTGGGCTTCGCTCAGAAAACATTCTGCGATACTGAGTCAGTCAAAAGCTATTTACACTATCACAACATGAAATTAATTCAGTTTCCGTTTCTACGGTTTACTGCAAATTATATCTCACCATTAGAATAATTGAAATTACTAAAAGTAATTGCTTGCCTCAGAAAACAACAAGATAAATCGATTCTGAGCACTTCGAAGAAACTTTTCTATTCAAGACTACAATGTCGATTGATAAAGCATATCTTGTCCAACATAGCTCGAACTTCGAAAGTCATATCTAGCTCTATTGCAATATATCAAAGTTTCATATAAAATATCTATTCAAAGGGAATAATTTCTTACCGCACACCAACTTAACGATTTTAAGTGCTATTGTACTATAAATGCTACTTCTCGATACTACTCATATAATATTGACATCGTACATTGAAAAAATGTGCAAAATCAAAATTGGCCAATCTATACCACTTTAACTATCGGCTACCTGATCAAATTTCTTCTACAAGCAATTGAGCATGTTCCTGACATTCAGTATCAATTTGGAGTCAAAACTGACATACAGAAATAGGGTTGCTAGCCCAGCTTGAAAACAGCAATTTTCGGCGTTTTGTGAAAAAACACGATTTTTGATCGCATGGTGTAGCTCTCTGTATTCTGGTTGCCGCTCAAGATCACAGTTGTGAAACACACTGATATGCAGCTACATAATTATCATGGTTATCACGGGCAACAAGAATACAGAAAGTTGTGAGATAAGTTTAAATTTTTTGTCTTTTTTCGCGGATCCTATTTTTTCACCATCTGTGGAGCCATGTGGCTCCGTTCTGCATGCCAGTTACACGCTGAAATTCATACAGGAATTCCTTTATACCAAACTAATGCTGTATGTAAAGTTTGGTTGAGCAACGAACATACAGAAAAAAGTTACAGCGGCGTAAAAATTCAAATTTTGAGAATTTCAAAATTTTGGAAAAAAATTAAATTTCAAAAAATAGATGTAGATCCCGTTATATTCAAAATTGGAAGCTAATATTTCAAATTTGGCGTTTTCTATAGCGTAGTACACATATATCCAAAAATGAGCAAAATCTGAGACTTAAGTGCCACAAAAATTGGGTGAATCGTCGTGAATGACCCATCTTTAATAGAACGTTTTATCATCAGTTTCTCATTTTGAACCCTCGCCGCACCGGGGGACGCCTCATGACGAATTTTTTTATATCTTTTGAACTAAGTAAGCTATGGTCACTAGATTACTGGTAGTGTACTTTCTAGGTATTATGCGACTTTTGACTGAAAGAAAATAAATTTGGCACTACACTTTTGGTGTGAGAACTATTTTAAAATGAATGTTCGCAATATTTTGACTGATTTTGGTATAAATTCAATTCTAATGTACATTGCAGTATCAATTCTTGATTAAAAAAATGTGAGATTACATAAAGGATTCTTCCTGTTAATATGGAGATATTCACAAATGCAAAGTTTTAGAATTTGAATTCGAAATTGTCCGCTTATCATGTGCTCATGTTTGAAGTTTGAAGTTTTTTGCTTTTGCATCTGATCAGAAATTATCGAAAATTTTCAGAATCATGTTGTTTTTAGCCTCAGTTTCTCAACAAGCGTTCACCGAATTGGGCTGTTTCTTCACGAGCAGAAACTAAATACTGAAATTTGCGGTTTTAGTGCTTGCTATTTGAGTTGAACTAAAAGTTTCAAATATTTGACCTGTTTATCTCATCTAATATAATGATGTAATCTCATAACGATTAATAATCTTCTTCATTTTATGAAACACATTGACCAGATCATTCGATTGGTGTATGATTTATCAGTTTTTGTTGTCATCTTCTATTTCAAATTATTATTGAATGGAAATCTGTTGAAAAGTTGCGTTTTTTGATCTTTGACCTTCACCTCAGCCCAGGGATGACCTTGAAAGTGCTGTTTTTCTGAATCCCCATTCAATGCCCATTCGATGTGTTGTTTTACACATGTGTTGAATACATTTACACATGTCTGAGTTGATGGATAACAGCCACATTTTACTCCAATTTAATAAGCAATTCAAGTCATCTTGCAAATGAATGGTGGAAGTACCTGACGACACCGGCAAGTGAATCCGAACATCATCCGCAAATTTTAGAATGAGTGAGGACCCGTTACGTGAGTTGTCAACATCGTTTACATGGAGCGAAAACAGCATAGGACCCAGTACACTGCCTTGGGGCACACCACTAGATACACTCACTAGGTCTGAATTTGAGCCATTGATTATAACATGCTGCTTTCTGTCACACAAAATTAATGTTAGCCATCTCAGCAAAGTACCAGAAATACCAAAGGATCTTAATTTGACAAGGTGTTTATGCGAAATCTTATCAAAAGCAGAAGCTATAAATTACAGAAGTCAATATAAATTGCGTCAAAGCAGTTTCCATTATCGACAGATGACGAAATACAATCAAGAAAAGTCAAAAGAGCGGTGGTGATTGATCGACCAGGTAAAAAACCATGTTGCGTTATTTAATAAGGAATGTGAGATGACATGATCAAGAATAACACATTTAACAACTCTCTCTAATAACTTATAAGCTGAAGAAGTTAGGCTGATGAGTCTGTAATTAAAACATTGCGACTTACAACCCTTTTAAAAAATAGGGATTACGCAGGCAACTTTCCAATTACAGGGAACAAACCCTTGTTGTATGAACAATATAAACAAACAACAAGTCACCTTTCCAGTGGCTGGTCGTGTCAATTTGTCTCTCTCGTCTGAAGTGATTCTTGCCCGAATTTGGTGTGTTCTACCCTACGGTGTGTGATAAATTTTACATCGTTGGCCTCGTCGAGTAGTGGAGATTCCTCGTCGTTCGTCGGATTTTGGCATATTTCTGTGGTTCCTGCTGAATTTGAGGGATTTCCTAGGCTGCGCTTCTTCGACTGAGTATTGTTCAATCTAAGTTCCATTGTATCTGGAAACGAATTTCGTCTCCGGTCGAAGGACTGCTGCACTGATTTCTGGTAAATCCCGATCAACCGACGCCGTAGCTTCACGTCTCTAGCGTGGTCGCTGTAGTGTAGCGGTATAGTGTCTATTATCAAGTTCTACACGTGAAAGGTCCGAGGTTCAATTTTGCTTATCCAATTCAATATGTCAGGCTCCAACATTCTTTAGCTGTCGGACGAGGACTTACAAGCAAGAAAAAACAAGCAGGAATTGATTCACGCTGTCCTCCAGTTGCGAAAAGAGAAGCTCGAGATGGATGATGTTCTAAAGAAATTTGAGGCAAAGGTGGATAAAGCTCTTCAACCTTTTGTGGACACCATAAATCAGTTGAAAGAGAGTCACAAGCATCTTCAAACTGCTTTTGCTAATCTTCAACTTAATGTTCATGAGTTGGAGACTAACACGAACGGACAATTAATGAAACTTTTGAGAGCAAATAATTTGTTACAGATTGAGCGAACATTAGCTAAAAAAACACTATATTTTGAGCAAACTACTGGAAGAATTCTTAGCTTTATTGAGAAGCTAGAACCATGTGATTCATGGAATGTATTGAGAGATTTCATGTTAGGAGTAGTCCGAGCCTGAACCAGAAGGGTGCTGAACTATTCTACCACTGCGTAAAATTACATTTTCACCAGATTCTTTACGCGCTTTCAGCTCAACACTCAGCCGTCGCTCTTCCACTTGTTCGCATGATGTTAAATCGGGCTTCACAAATACCCTCTCCATAAACTCATTATCATTTTTACGTTTACGAAAGAATGCTTTCATTACGCGCTGTTTATCATCAAACGAATCAAAGACCAGCTTAACAGGTTATCTGATCTTCTACCCAAGTGAAAATACACAGGGAATTTCTTGTCGTCAGAATTTTCCCCTATAGCGTTCAGCATGTCAGTGCTGGTCTTACACCTTATTGTAGATTAATGGATGACCATTAAAGTATTTGGTATGAAAGATACAGTTCATAGCACCGTACTTTTACACATTGTTGCGGATGACTGACAGTACTTCTGTTCACTCTTCCAAGTGTCCAACCCCAATAATTGTGTAACCTCAGAGAGATTTGACTACTATACTTCATTAACTGAGGCTGATGTATAATCATGTCTGGATTCTTCATCGGAAAACCTGTGGGCCTCATGACCTTCCTCATTGTGTTCTTCGTGATTTCTCGGACATACAGTGTATTGCCTGCCATCAAACTTGAAGCTGGATGCTTGATGGATGATACAGTGAAGCTGGATGCACTCCAAGATGTTTTAAAGCTACAAAGGGTTTTGGGTGCCCAAATGTAGTCATCCGAAAAGTGCATCTGATTTTCGACCGATTTCCCTGTTGCATCTTTAGGCTAGTGTTTGAGAAACCTCTGTGCAAGAAATTGATTCTGTCGCACATCAAAGATAAGTTTGACAAATTTCAATTTCCCTACTTTCCGAGAGCTGGCTCAAGTACAAAGGTTGCATTGAATTTAATGACGAACAAGATACACGGTTCGCTGATTCTAAATTTGGTACTTTCGACTTATGTCTCCTAGACTTTTGACAAGGTTGATGATGGGTTTTTAACTCATCCTGAACCCCTGCAGAGATTTGCAAATAGCCTGTCTAGGAATGTAATTACATGGCGGTTCTTTATAACAGGACAGTGATCTGAGGGTCGTGGCGCTGAAGTAGTTTTTCTTTGGTTCAAAATCCTTCGTCCAGTATGAGCAGGCTTATTTGAAATTTAAAGTTCTGTTTAAATCTTTTTTAAGGACTAGTGTTAGAGTTTAGAAAGAGCTACTACCTTAATAATGATTCTTATGGAATTATAGTTTCAGGGATGGGCCGATGGGACAAAACGTGACATTATGTGACAATTTTTCATCTCAAAATAAAATGTGACAAAATGTGTGTTTTTTGTTGTTATTGTGACGAAATGTGACAAATTCGCGGAAATGTTATAGTTTAGAAAGAGCTACTACCTTAATAATGATTCTTATGGAATTACAGTTTCAACGTATTTGGAAATGCTATTACTAATTTCAATTCCGCATTTTGGTATAACCTTAAATAATCATGGAATTTTTATGACCATTTTTCTTTCGTCAATTATATATCTGTGGTTCTACCGAAGCAATTTATTAAGATCCACTTCGTTTTCAGAAGTTGCTCGTACACTGACAGTTACTTACGAAGAATTACAACTTGAAATACATATAGATCAAACACTCTTAGACTTGGAAAGGATGTTGGCTCTTCGTAAACCCATCCGAAAACTCAAAGAGATCAAAAGAGAATCAGGTGAGGACGCTATATGGAAGCGCAAAAATGGAGAAGATATGATGAAGAAGCTGACAGACCTGGAAGTTGAAGGAGGCGAGAAAATAAAAGTTATTTGTTCAAGTGAGTCACCAGTAAAGCAGTAGCTGACGAATCTCGGGTGTAGATAAAATCAGAACAACAAATGAAAAGCGAACAGCGAAAATCTCCTCCAAGTTGGTAAAATATAGCTCCGAACATTCCAGATTTGATTAGAAAGTGGTTAATTTCCTCTGTAAATCAACTTTAATCCGCAAGAAAGTCACAAACTTTTATTCTGAACAATTCCGAACACCGAACAACCAAAGGGAAAAAAGGGACAAAGTAGTATTTCGGAGGGGAATCATAGGAGGAAAGCAATGTCGGTGAGTCATAATTTCGTAGAATAAAGAACTTCTTGAGCTTGAAACCGTATACTCATTGTTCGGTGGTATTATACAGGGTGTCCCAAGATTAGCGCAGTTCTTGATTTTGCTGTGAGAACGAGGCTTTACGTTCAAAAATGATATTCACTCCGAGAAACGGAAAGAATTGTCATGAGGTTTTAGTATTTAAAGGAATTATTCAAAAAGTTGTTCATATTCGGACAGTAATATCGCCATTTACATCAATAGGCCTATAACAAGCATGAGCTTGTAATAAAAGTATCAAAATCACATCTAGTGAATCCAATGTTGCGTCATGCGTGCCACGAATTACACGGCTTCTGTGATTGGTGAGCTATTTAATAGCGCATCGGATATTTTTGACAATGGTTCTGAACATTCATCACAAAAATAGATTTTAGCTGTTATCAAAGTCCGCATGGACGGTTGCAAGTTGTCATTGAGTCAAGAATCAGGAAAACCTATCAACTCGCCTAGAAATTGTTCAATTGCTTTATGCAAATGAAAGATCGAAATTTATGTGCATGTAAGATAAATCTTCGCGTGCTAGCGTGGTCGCGTGCGGACGTGTCTCGTTGTCTCGTCTTGCCGAAGTGTCACCACTTACCATAATTCGACGTAGAACTTTTTGAATTTTCAATTTTGTACAATCTGTTTTCTTTTTCAATATGGCGCTCTCAAAGTGATTTCAACCTACGCAGTTTTCCCTAACGCTCTCCATCTCAATGTCAGGCACTGCGACTCGCCATCTGTTTTCTCGTGAACAACTGATAAGCCTTCGCACAATGCGCGAGTGCAAAACTTCCCAGGCGCGTTAGGAGACGACTTTGGTACTTTAACCTTGCGGGAGCTGGCTTCCCAACATGTGACGACAGTGATAATGACGTCGGCAGTAACATCAGCGTTCTGACTCCCCATGGGTCAGAAATCAGCTGTAGAACAAAAGATAATATTTCTCTTCACTCGGCAAGTACTCAATTGGATCCGTCGGGTAGCGCTGAGGACCGCGAAGCGCAGCTCCATCACGCTCCAGCCAAGTCAGATTTGCGCTCAGTCAAAGTCGGCACACTAAATTGCCTAACGTTGGAAGGCAAAGTGGCGGCAGGGCATGCTGGCACACCTGGCAAGTGAACTTGGTCTTGATCTTGTGATGGTGCAGGAGCACTCGATTGTTGCTGCACCGGGACTCCAGATAAAAGAGCTGGGAAGTGGTTGGGTATTGTACTTCTCGACTGCAGACACTGGTGGTCATGGCGGAGTTGGTGTTCTCGTGAGCCCACGTCTTCGACGGCTTGTGATACTTCAAAGCCTCTCCTCGCGTGTTCTTCGCGTCGACGTGAAGTTGAGGTCACGCAACGCTCACTTCTTCAGTGTGTACAGTCCTACCGCAATTCACCCCAATGAAGCAGGTGAGTTACTGAACTTTCTCGACAGTCTACTCAACAGTATAGCACGTCGAAACACCACAGTGATCCTTTGCGATTTCAATGCCGTTTTAGTGAGGTCCCAACATTCACCCCACACAGCCGGCACCGCAAATGCGAACAGAGTGTTTCACAAACTTTCTTCTACGACATCAACTTATCTCCGTTGGCACGACATTCAGAAAGTCGCCTTATCGATAGGCTACATTTTTCGGCCCGAAGAGGCCAAAGCGCAATCAGCTCGGCAGGCGAAACGCGAGGATAAGACTTGCTCAACTAGATCACGTCTTACTGAGGGAGCATCAAAGACTGCAATTCGCTAAAGCCGTATAGCTTCGCCACTGATCACAAGCTGCTGTACTGCACAATCGATTTGTCAGAACCTCTCTTCAAACCGCCTAAGCTGACAAACGACGTTTCTTCGGTTGCTTGCAAAACGCAGCTTATCGGACAATGTTCACCTCAGTGTTCGAACGCTCATTGGAATCTGCAGGTACTGCGCTCGTATCGTCGTACAGTGACATCGCCGCCGCCGTCCGTTCTGCAACAAGTGAGACTGTACCGTTGCTGAGGATCCCGCTGTTTGCGTCGCTGTTTGGTAGTCGAGTCCCGTGATGCAGAACGCAAGGAGACGCGTCTCGGCTCTGCGTCGATCAAAACTGTTTGAAGAGGCAAACGAGGCCTCGCAAGATCTCGCGGAAATCTCCAACCAACCGATGAAAGAATCTATCAACACCGAACTGTGTAGTATCAATGTCTACACTGACTCGAGGCGCCGGAATGGTGAAGCCTGGCGAGTGGTCAACCGCCTCACTGGAAGGAAGACGCCCACGAAGCTGAACGTCAACGGCGATACTCCAGAAATGAGGAGAGAGGCAATGCGTGCGTTCTTCCCAAGCATCGTCAATGCTGTACCGACTGAATCAATGACTCTACAACTTCCTGTCGCTACGGTTCTGCCTTCACCGTCAGATTTTGACGGTCGTCCTATATCTCTGAACGAGGTGCTGAAGACTGCGTGGGAGTCACGTGGAAGGGCGATGGGGTTCCAGTGGAAGTACTTCGAGTGTCATCTGTTGCCGCGTCTATTGTTCCTGTCATGAACAGTGTCCTAGAGGGCAATCACTCACCAAAAGAATGGCGCGAGTCGTTAATGATTGCAATACCCAAGAAGCCGAACTCAAACAAGATTGAAGAGCACCGTGGGATATCGCTGATGTCATGCATTGCGAAGTTGTTCAATAAAGTGCTGCTGTGCAGAGTTCAGCCCGTACTCGAGCCTTTCCTTCGATCAGAACAGAATGGCTTCCGACCTCACCGTGGCACCTGCCATCAAATCCTAGCGCAGAGTCGAGTGATTGAAGGGGCAACTAATTATCAGACCAACGCCATCATCATTTTCGTCGACTTCCGCAGAGCATTCGACAGACTCGACCGACACTCTCAAAGAGGTGCTGATCACTTATCGAGTGCATTCACGCCTTATCAGAGGAATCATGGCTCTTTATCAAGCGACTTCGGCCCGTGTTTTGACACCATACGGCATGACTGAGGAGTTCTGTACAAGCTCAGGAGTTCTACAAGGCGATACACTTGCCCTTTTCCTTTTCGTGCTTCTACTGGACTGGGTGCTGCGTGTGGCTATCCCAGACGACAGCAGGGGCTTCCTACTTGCGCGACGGATTGGTTGGTAGTCAAGTGCCGGAAAAGAGAATCCCAGAACTTGGATACGCTGACGACCTGGCAATCATCTTGTCCACTGCTGTGGGTGCGCAGGAGATGCTCAACAGCTTAATGATGACAGCCAGTCGAGTCGGCCTGCAAGTGAACTCAACCAAGACTAAGGTACTTTTTGTTCCAGGGCCGCATGCTGACATTTACTTCGATGACAATCCATTCAACACTTGTCAGGGTTTCACATACTTGGGCGGCCGAGTGCCGAGCTGCGAAGAGGACTTAATGCACCGGAAACGGTTGGTATGGACAGCATTTGGAAGGCTTCGAACAGTTTTCTCTTCGGAGGGCCTATTTGACGTACTGCACGCAAGACTTTTCAGTGCAACCATCGAGACTGTCATACTGTACAACGCCATCACTTGGACGCCAACACACTCGAGACAGAATTGGAGGGCTTCTTTTAACGTGCACTGGCCACAACGAGTGTCAAACGCAGACTTATACCGACGAGCCAGATTACTACCGCCAAGTGAGAGGCTACGCAAGGAGCGCCTAGCACTCGCAGGAAATCTCATTCGCGCGGAGGAGTCGTGTCCTCAACCGGCCCAGCAGCCGACGCAATCACAAAAGCGGGGACAAGGTCATAAAAAGACTTTTCCTCAGCTTCGATATGATGATTGTGCTGCGCCAGACCAACTGTCCGCTCGCAATCATGTGCGCCAGTTAGCGATAGGGCGCAAGATCTGGCGCTTTTTGCATCGTTTGTATTTTTCATCTTTACTAATAAAGCGTATTATTATTATTATATTATTATTAAGACAAAGAGATCCATTTAGAGCGTCACTGAAACATCACACGTGCAATTTCAAAATTAAAAGACTTTAAGTCTTGTCGTTGTTCCTGGAAAAGGCAGATAGTTTGAAGTGGAAAATACCTAAAGAGGGTGCAAGTGATGGAGCTCATTGAACTTGTCCAGCTGCAACAGTTGCTTTTCTGCCTGAAATTCCGAGATCAATGTTCATAGAACACTGAAAGACAAATGACTTCTTGATCCCATTTCTTTGCATCAGGCAATCACTGCAGAAGATGAACATAGCCGAATAAGAGTCGGTCAACGGTGAATGAGCAATGCAGATTTAGTAGACAGGATTAATTGGAGTGATGAAGCAATAATTTCAATAAATGGCTCAGTAATTTGCATCACATGTGCAACTGACTTTGACGTGTTCTCTCCATTCATGACGTGTTGTGATATTGGCAGCCTTTTCTCAGTAGCACAAATTTGAGTTGTTCTTTTCCTCCAACACTGTCAATGGCAATGATAATTACAATTACATGCTGAATAATGACTTCATTCCACAATGCCAATCGAAAGAATGCTTGCTACTCCACAGCAACTTTCCAATAAGACAAAGCATCACGTCACATTCCTCGTCATGCTGCCGTAACTTTAAGATAGCCCAAACTTCTTCAGAGGGTTTTTGGACGCGGCTCTTTCAAACAGCTTGGCTGGTATCATCCCCTGATCTGATGCTAAGAGATTACCGGCTTCGGATGGTATTGAAGGATAGGTTGCATCATAATCGAAAGCCAAAAACTACTGACTAACCAAAGAGATTATCTGCGCAAAACTTTGACGAAACCAATACTGAAGAATCACATAGCAATTAACAACATCTAAGAGGAGTGAATGCTTTATTATACGAAGATGGATGATGTTTTGAACATTCGCTGCAAATACTAAAACCTCATGATATTTATTCATGAAAAATAAAGATTTGCGAGCGCAAAAAGTCGCTCTAACATGGAAATTAAAAGCTGCACCAATTTTGGGACACCCTTTAGATGTTCGGATTTTTCCCTTTGGCTGTTCGGATATATTCGGAATATCCATAACAATTCAAGAACCTCCATCTACCTATGTATCTTCGGAATATCGTTTATGTTTTAAATTTTACACTTAATGCGTTTTGCATCAAAACATGACGCTTCTCACGCTTGTCTCCATGTAGTATGCCAGCAGATTCTTGCTGGAATCGTTTATTTCCATCAATAGGAGCTTTCTATACCTCATAATATTTTCGACTAGTTCATTAATTACTGTTTTCCATTTTCGTCAGACCTGACGATGGCCAGCGTAGCTAGTATCTTGAGTACGACCAGTCTGTTTCCTTACCCAAAATCTGATAGTGCTGAGAATTGAGCTTTTACCATAGACCGACATGCAAATTGTATTTCCTCAGGATGTCCACTCAGTCCTATATTCCTATACTTTGTCCTATATTTCCGTACGAGATCCTATATTGTCCTATATTTCTTGCTTTATATTGAATACGGCAAAATAACATTCCATCTAGATAAAATATTTATTACTCAGTCAAATTACCAAGGCAATATGCAATTTTCCACCTCCTTGCCAGCCATTTGAATGCATGATTTTATATTATACACGTATCTATTATTCATTTTCAGACATGTAGACTAAAAGATCAACAAATATTGGTTCGCTCATACATTGTTGTGTATAATGTATAAAAAGTCGTGTGATAACTTCATTGCCCTGTGCAGGCCCGGAGTATTAGTGAGTAGGCCTGCTGCTGCACTCTTACATGTCGTAAGACATTAGTAGGACAGTTAGTAGGACACTAGATACTATAATAATTGTACATATTTGAGATGAAGATCGATACATATGTTAGACTTTTATGTGGTGCATGAAATGATAAAAGAAATTCAGTCATCTCATAAAATTGGCATTTGATACTGCAAGCTTTCAGAAAGAGTCTTGGGAAAAAGTGTCGGTTTGCTTTCGTCAATGGTAGTAGTAGCCCACTTCTGTGACTTGGATCTTCAATTTTGTAAAGAAACCGGAGATTCAGCATATCACAACCATCCTTCAGTGGTTCTAGGCAGTCTTTTTGCATTTATCGCCATAAATCAAATGACACGATGACCACGCTTTTAAAGTTTCTCTTTTGATTATGAGTCTACAATAGATAGTGGTCTGCACTATTCAATTAGAGAATTGATAAATGAATTATAGACCAGGATGAGATTATGATTTTTACTTGCATTCCTAAGGGTTCTTAATGCGTAGATGCGATGCAATTGACATAACATCGTCAATATGGTTATCCCAAATTCCCTTTTGATAAAATATAGCACCAAGTATTTTCAAAATAGAGACCGTTGGTATTTTGTGGTATCAAATTAGCAAGGGCTAACCTTAGGCGAAACACAACTAATAATGAATTCAATCACAAATCAAACTATTCAGTAAGTAAAACCAATGTGAAAAATAAGAATAAAGCACAAATGTAAATGTTGAAAATATTCAAATGGTAGGTAATTGAAAAAGTACTGTGTAAATATAAGTAGAGTGAGAAAAAAATATTGATGACTTACTCGAGAACTCCTGCCTGTCTGCCACACTGTGTGTTGGGCAGTGTAGTAATTGCGGAAATTGCTTATATTGACAAAACTTAATCTGCAGGTCTGGTCGCCCAGATGCTTGCACATGTCAATTGCGTCAGAATGAAATTTAATGCTTTGATTGAGGAGAAAATGAAGTAGAAGATAACGACAAGTGAAAAGAATTTGATCCCTCAAAAGGACCCATGTGGCGTTCCCTACAGGTTAAAGGAAATAACAACTACAACAGATTACCTAATTGAAAAAATGTGCAATTGAGGTCATCAGCAGGAACTTGGGTAAGGATTCGCGTTTCGGGCCCTACTCCTGAACGCTCAAACTCACCCAAGCGGGGCCTTGCTATATGAAAGCAGCCTCGGAATTAATTAAATCAATGAAAGCACGCGCAATTATTAAGAAGCTGCTTAGCAGAAAAATATCCGTATTTCAATAAAGTTTCACTATGCTTATGCAGCTGCTTCTCAGCACTTTGCTTGAGATCTACGCTGTTATATCCTCTCTTAATGAGAGTAGTAGCTTTGCGATTGACTTTTTGGATGAAATCTTTTTCCAATGTACAGATGCGCCCATATCTTAAAACTTGTCCAGCAAACACTCTAGCTCCTGTCCTGTAGGGCATACAGTTTTGCGGAAAGGGTGACAGGGAAATTAAAATGGTCGACTTTATGAAAAACAGATGTAATTGTGCCGCAGTCAGTGATATTTATGTTAATATCAAGATATTCTACTTGTTTGTTATTACTCCCACTTCTGCTGGCTTCCAGACTAGGTGGGTAAATCTGTGGTATCAAGGAATCAAACTTTTTATAATTAATAATGCATAAATCGTCGATGTATCTAGAAGTATTAGATAATAATCTAGCTAGACCGTACTTCTGATTTTTCATTAATTAGTCATAAAAATAAATTCACAATGTAAAAGAAACAAATCCGCAAGAAGAGGACTGCAATTGCCACCCATAGGAATGCCTCTTACTTGTTGAAAGACTAAACCTCCGAAAGTAACAAAAACTTCGCTTATAATGAACTTAATGGCTTCTTTAAATTTATCCTTAGTGAATACGCTATAACCTTGATACCTGACACCAGATAAAAAACTTTTTTCAAAACCTACACACAAATATTTCCTATTAGAATCGTTGAAAATGAAGTCGAGCAGATCGGAAATGTGAGTAATGACATCTTTGTGATCCAGATTGGTGTAGAAAGTGGAAAAATCGAAAATTTGTACGTCATATGCTGTAATGTTTTGAATTTTATTGAGGAATTCAGCAGACGATACTATGCTCCAATAACAGTTAATACCACTATTACTATGAATTGCGTTACAATACTTCCTAAAATGGTCTCTGATAACAGACAAACCTTTATTAATCTCAATGGAAAGTTGCTTAGTAGTACAGTGCCTAGCACCAGCTATAAAGCGAAATTTGAAGGGATTTTTATGTAATTTTGGTATCCAATATAATTTTGGGAGTTTTTCATCATCTTTTCTACAAAGGGTGCTGAATAATTTACTCATAGAATCCTTATGCTTCTTAACTAAATCACTAGGAGACACATCATATGGAATGTAAGTACTATTACCAACAGGGGTTAGTGAGTTAAGATCGAATCCAAGCTCTTGTAATAAGACCATAACGTAGAAAGGTAACGTATGGTAGATACGCAGCACTCTGGTACTTTCCTCATGCCCTAGCTCTTGCGCATAGGCAAGTTGACTGATAATCCGATATCTAGTAGCCATCTGTGCATAAAATCATCATAATGTTTAATGATATTATCATAATCATCATCATCCAGAGCGAAGGCACACGTCATCAGGGTACTTGATGATGCATCAATCTCTTGACAAAGCATTTCGCTCATCCGATCCCATAACCGATGCCGACTTTTCCTAATCTTCCCAGTTAGCAGATGATGAACTTCCGATCGGAGAACCTACTGGGAAAGCCCTTGAGAAGCAGACAGATAACCAGCAAAGCAGATCATTGCTTGATATGCGGGCTTGTTTCTCTGCTATTGCTACGTATTTGAGAAATAGACTTCAGGTGGACAACAAATCTGTGAAATCGCTCGGATTTCTTAATCCGCAAAATATTACGGTAGCAAGTGTTGACAGCTTCGACTTAAAGACTCCTAGCCATCAATCGAAATATCCATGTCTCACACCTGTGATAAAAAGTTCTTTAATACTTTGAACAGCGTACTTTTAGCAAGATAAGAACTTTTAAATGATGGAGACAACAAATTGATACGTGCTATAGAGAGGCAATTTGCAACATGCCGCCACGGCTCAATTGATGTTTGAGACAGGATCAAAAAAGACAAAAGAATGCACTGAAGGACGCGAAAAATTACGACAGAAACACAAAACTAGCCGACCGAAAACGCAAACTATAAGATAGGCATTTGTATTCGCTGGCATTAGTGAAAAAGATGCGGACTAGCAAAAAGTATGATTGATACAATGAAGTCTGTCATCTACTGTACTATCTATCGGCAGTTATCTATTTTTGTTAACTGATTAATCGAACTGATTAACTGATTATCAAAAGATAGATTTAGTGTGACATTGAGAGTTGTAAAGTATAACGACTTGTGAAATAATTGCAGTTCGTAAATTCGAATCGATTAATTCAATCATCAAACTCAAAGTTGATCGATCACCGAGAGAGTTTCAACAGGTCCAGCATCGGACAAAGTGTTGATCGTCTTTCATCGCAAAAAGTTAAGTGAATCCCCGGAAGAAAATGAAAATTTCATATGATTAAACATGCCATTCAAATCGGCTTTCAATGATTACAGGACTTTGATTCTTTAATCATTTTCTTACTGAGTTAATTTCACAGTATTTTTTACTGAGAACTAAGACCGAGTTTTCCACAGACCTACAGCTACATAGAAATAGATAGGCTTATTGCAGTATTCACCTTCTCCACCATTAATTTCAAAATAAGGTAGCAGTAGTTTCTTTCAGACCGTTATGGACCCAAAGTTTCTTGACAAGGACATATCGTTCAAGTTCATGCAGCATGAATTAAGTTGACAACATATTCTTATCATCGAGTCACAAGAATTACATTCACTCATCGACTAGCCTGCATCAATATGCAAATTCAACTGTATGTGTTTACGGACTTTTATCATTTAAGCTCTTTTTGATCTTACAATTCGCGTACATCGCTTCACACAATTAAATTGATGTATACGAAATGTGAGAAATATCAATGGAGACTGGATCTTGAAATCAACTTGCACCGAATGATGTGGGTTCTGAATCCAAATTCAGTGGCACGAGTAAAATGGATTTTCTGGCAGAGGCAGCGGAGGTAAATACATGTACATGGGTGAATTACCACTCCTCAGAATGTTTTGGGCACACGCATGCTAATTTAATTTGATAAATAAACAAGTTTTAAAAATAAGTTTTGATAAACATAAGTGCATCGGAAAGTTTCCAACAATTTCGTTGCATTTGCGCAAAGGCGTACACGAAACTTATTATTATGCATGTAAAATAATTGAGATGGTGAATAATGAATGCACATTCGGCAACACTTTGATGGAAAATACATACATGTACATGTATATATCAGTAGGCTGCATTCGTGAACCTTCTGTGGGATCAAACTTTGATGCAAAGGTACATGTATTTCAGGGACGTCGCCAAGATGTTTGGAAGAGAGGGCGGTCTTGGTGAAGCTACATGTACACAGATCATGAGTCATGAAAAATGAACAATTTCCGTCGTTTTCTTCCTAATGTTTCTTACATCCAGACAAGCATTTGCAGAGACCGTTTCATTCTCCTGCTTCGTCGCACCTTTGCCCTAATGTCCTTTTATCACGCTTGCTTTGTAGACGGTCATCAGATACTTGAGGCTTGTGATTCCGTGCCAAAAATGTGAGAGTTTGACATTCACAGTTGTATTCTGATACTCCAATATATTTAGATGTCAAAGCTCTTGTCTCGAAACTTGTCGTCATTCCACGCCTCTAATGAGCTGTATTGTAGGCGGCACCAAAGCACATGTTTGTTGATTGAAACTGTCATTATCTGTCGGTGGATTTTGCAGGGAAGCATAAAGCACAGGAGAGAATGAATTATAAAACTGACTTATCACAGGAGAGAATGCACCCATGGCTAGTGAAAGGGTTAAAACGTTATTATCAAAAATTTACAAGCACAGAAATCTAGCATCTCAGTATGGAGACCAAGACCAATAAAGTCACTTCATAAGAGAAGACATTAAAAATGTGTGCTCTTAAAAAAATCAAAAGATATCGGCACGAAATGCATTTAGATCGAAATCTTCCATGATTACATTGGCGGACTCTTTTTTGAAGGTACACGTGAACCTCTGATACACAGATTACCTAATTCATTGTGAAGTGGCTGAAGATGTGGCTCGGACTCGACATTTTTGCATATCTTGGCTGGTAAGCCGGTCAAGAGATCACGAATCCCACCATGCCTTGGCAAAATGAAACCACCTTTTTTTACATGAAAGAGCATGATTCACACTGAATTTCTCTCAACAAAACGATGGTAAATTGGTCGATATTAAACCATAGCGCAATCTTAAGAGAATCTCTGAATTGTTTTTTATTCAGTGAAAATCCTTGATCCCGCAATGGTATTGTACTGAGCCAAGAAGTTGTCCCTTTATCTTTTGTTTGTTTTGCGAATCTCAACATTTCAGGGGAAATCACTTCTTCAACATTGTTGATTTTTGATTTTAGATAATTTGATTTCAAATGTTCAATTTTCATTTTCGTCAATTTCACATCATCGTTCTTTCTGATCAGACTTTGCGATCAGACTCATCAAAATCGGATATAGCTCTCATGAGAAAGGTGAATTTCGATTCGAAGCATTTACTGAAAGCTGTGAATGCCGCTTGAGTCTGTGATTTTGATATTTCAGTCGATACTTTCAATTCACTGACCCACTTTTCTACTTTTTTCTTTTATAACTTCTGCTTCCCAAAACAGCACCAAGATGTCGCTCTCTTTCAACTGTGACGTCTACCTCATTGCCAAATATCTGCTTCGCATATCTCATTTTATCTTCTGATTTTGTAATCAGCCAACATTTTTTCCCATTTGCAAAATATCCCATCTTTTTACCTTCTATCTCGAGGTTCTTAAACCACTCATACAAATCATTCAGCTTTCCTCCTGCAGACGAATCATCCGCTAGCTAGATTTGTTTTGCATTCGGCACATGAACCATGTATCATAATTGAAGCATTGATAGAGAACCAAGGCATAGCTAAAGGGTCACCTTGTATTGTTCCTTCCTGGGACATGATCTCTCCACCACCAGACATAAATAGGCGACCATCTGCCCTGTAGGAGTTGATTATGTATAAAGAGATCGGTGGACAAAGTATTCTAATATTGTGTAATGCTGCTTTTCTGTTCGTGTTAAATTCATTTCGAGCATCAATCAACAAAACAACATCTGTTGCTTCTTCTGAGTAAATCGTGTTCATTGCAAATATTGCAGCTTCTGATCCTGCCGTATACCCCGCACATGGCTGAAGAGGACTTGCGGCAGCTTTGATATCCTCACTCAAGGTCCAGGAGAACATTTTTCCAATACTTCGTCTGAGTACCTCCCCAACACCAATCGGTCTAACATTTATGAGGATTCCAAATCTGAAGGGCGTTTCTTCATACGTTGCCGCGTTCTAATTCTAGATAGAAAACCGTGAAACCCAACTCTCTGTGCCGGGGGGAGGGTGAGGTTCTTCAGTTTTCATCCGATTGAGCTGGAAACTACCCACCCAACCCAAAATTTCACATAGATTCCGAATCTGTCCTCGTTTTCCTCACCGAAGCCTCCTTTACCCCGAAAAATGGCCTTTCTCATCCCGAAACGTCCAAAACCTGCAAAATCCTAAGTGTCGAAAACAGGAATTGGCACATTTGTCCCTCTGGAATATCCTATACTACTTGTATGTTTTCTTTTTTTGCCACTCGTCTTTCTTCCATTTTCTCAATCACTCCCTTCAACTTCATCCAGGGACCTTCTGGCATGACTCTTCTCTGATATGACGATTTCTCGGTCTGACTCTTGATTTGCATGTGTGGTTGTTTTCCCCCTAGCCAAATTCTTATCACAGAAAACAGGCTTCGGCGTTTCCCTCCAGTCGGCAATCTTCCCTCTTCTAAATAATTGCTAGAGAGTCCTGTACACGTGAAAAGTTGAACGTAGCCATATTTTCTACTCATATACACTTACAATCCTATATACGTAGCTACTCGGTTTGAGTTCTTATGAGCAATACATACTATTAAGTGTTTTTGTTAAATATTACATTAATACATATAATATGTTCAGTTCATTATATTTCTT
This sequence comes from Prostheceraeus crozeri, assembly GCA_907163375.1. Lineage (NCBI taxonomy): Eukaryota > Metazoa > Platyhelminthes > Polycladida > Euryleptidae > Prostheceraeus > Prostheceraeus crozeri. The sequence goes on along the minus strand of CAJQUW010002174.1, from coordinate 23,600 downwards.
ATGATACTTCCCACTATGTTTCATTTTCCGTTGCACATAACGAAGACCCCATGTACTTAACCCCCACTAATAGGTGTGCGCAACAGTAAGTGGTTAACGATGCATGCAAAAATCCATCGAGAGGGTTTTTTCAGGATTGGTTTCAACAGCACTTTTTGTTATGTACTGGATTATAAACCTACTTACGAAAATAATTACAAATTTCACACGCATGTTCAATTGTAGTGCTGAGATCATTATACTGTTATTTCATGCCTTGATAGTTGATACAAGAAGAATCGATTAGGAATGAATGCTTGAGAAATCAGGTTTTTCCTTGCTTGAAACATAGGAACATTAATAATACATGAGGATACTTAATTGTCTCGTGTCAACCAAAAAGACATTAAAACCGAATAAATGAAGCGGCATGTAGTAAAATCTATCACCGTAGAGTGTTGAAAGTAGGGTATTTTGGATGCATCGGCATAACAATTCAGATGTGTAGCCTACTTTATTTCAGTTTTTGTATTGGTCTGCATTTTTGCGAAATTGCCTATATATCACGGCATTTTTAGTTCATCCAACGTGGCGATATCGCAGAATTGTAGTTTTAGTTGCACAAAACTACTTCAGTGCATTTCTATGCGCCAATCGGTAACCCATCGGTGCATGTTTGGTCGGCTCTGGTCATTGCTAATGCCTGGAAAGATTATGCACTGCTGCTACAGAAAGAAAACTGTTGAGTTAGAAAGTCGATATCCTACGTCACGTCATAAAAATCAAACGAAAGACGTATAAAAGGTCGCAGAATGAAAAGAAATTATTAGTCAATTGTAAATCTTCGAATTGTAGAATTATTTTCGAAACTTAATCAGCTTTTCATTTTCAGAGTTTCCTCATATATTGAATGTTACATGCGAGGAATTAAAATTCGAAGTTCCTGTAAAACAAACGCCGTTAGACTTGGAGATTTTATTATCTAACCGCAAGGGATCAAGGCAAACGCTAATCCAGATTCAAGGAAAGCAAAGGATTTGGAGACGCAACGAATCCGATATGATGAAAGCTCTAAAGGAGCTGGCATTTGTTGGAGGTGACGAAATCTCCGTTCTATGCAAATCAGGTGAGTGGGCAATTTATTGATGACTTGTGAAAATTTTGGATGCGGCTCCTTGATAGCATTCGTGAAGCTTAGGGGCAACACGCAGTTATGCATTATATTGGTGCAATAAAGAAGCGTTGATATGAGTCTATATGAATAAACGGATATCACAATAATTACTAGAGCCAGCAACTGTCTGGGAATTAGTTAAGGTTGGATCTTAGGTTCACTCTTGGGTTTTGGGTAGTCTTGGGGGTACTCAAGAATCCTGAGGTGCGGACACGAGAGCTTGCGTATCACCCCAAGATTAAAGAAATTGACTCTGAATGATCACTTGCCGTTTTCTTGAAAAATTCTGCCTAATTAGATGACCACATCATGTCATAGCAAGTCATCTAAATGCAAGCTTACATGCATGTACATGTAAATATGTAGCCTACTTCAACCGCACGATTGGTCTTTCTATGATAAAACTGTGATATCATCAACTTTGATGATAGACCTACCGTAAATGTCTGTCTGATAGTTTGTTTAATTAGCTTTTCAAGCTATGCTTTGATTACCTATGGCTTCTTGTGAATTTAATCCATTAAGCTAGATGTAATGCATATTGTGTTAGACAGAATTTTGTATATATCATTTTGCGTGAGATAAAACAAATAATACATGAAAAAATGCAATGCATTGAACCAATACCTGTATAACGCTTATGCTGTTAAATTGGTAGCCTACAACAATTCGTAGATAACTTGCTTCATAGCCTCTTGGCTTGAAAGCTGAAAACTTCGGCCTATATTGTTTATTTCACTATTAGGCTTCATGTATTAGAAATGGAAAGATATCGGTATCATTTGATGCAGTGACATTCTTTGATGATTGCTTCATACGATTAGTAAAAATACCGTTATATCTACATTTGCGCTATTTTCATCTGATACGAGGCCTATGTAATATGTGTTTCGTTTCTCGATCAGACATGTTGTAAGGAATGTAGCTTAGTCATGCATGTTGTTCTAATTATGAAATTATTAGGCTGTAGACGAAAACAGGGTTGATGATATTAAGCCCAGAGATAACCTATGCCGATAATGAAAACTTTTAGCTGAATTAATATGGCCTCAATTCCGCAATAACAAATTCAGGTAATAAATAGTTCCGATGATAGCAATAGAAAAACCTCTCCCGAGTGAAAAGTACTGCCGATGTATGACTATATAAAATTCAATAAAATATAATTGTGCCTAACACTAAAATATTTATTGTGATAACAATAAATAGTTATCAATATGAACATTGGATACATATTAATTGGATAGCAACATGTACAACATGGCATGATTCAAAATATCTTCATGCAATTTCAAATCTCAATCAAAATTCCAAACATGTTCTGGAAATTGTTGTTCCACTTCATTAGAGAAATAGCCACTCTTAGGTCCAATCTTGGGGGTATCAAAGATTAGTCTTGCGTCTTGTGGGGTGTCCCAAGATTTTATCTTGGAAGTTTGGACCCAACCTTGAAATAGTGATGTAACAAAATTGTTGATGGCAGCTGACGGGAGGTTGTTCAATTTCATAGTGAATCTCACTTCCGTTTGTGTCGTCTCCCCAAGAAAAGATTAGCTGCTAAAGACTAATTAGCTGCTAAAGAGGGGAGGGGATCATGACGAACTCTGGAAAGTGTACGAGACACTGATCGAAAGTGTTCTACTTTACTGTTCTCCACTCTTCGGTTCATTGGACTTCAAAAGCATGAATATTATAGATAGATTATGGCGACGCGCTCGTCGAATTATTTGTCCAAAATTATGCAACTGCAAAAGGTATGACAACAGCATCCATGAAAAACGACTGAAAATGATCAGAGGACTCTTTTCTTCAGCGCAATCTCCGACTCATCCTCTTCACTCCATTGTTCAGCCAATGCAGAACGACCGCGTCTTGGTCCCGTACTCGCATACAAACAGACGTAGAAACTGCTTTACTGTGTTTTCAACCATTGTGCATAATGACTTACTTCGCGGCATAGTATGATAACTCTCTTAAAATTCTTTTGTCAATGATCTTATGGCACTGTATGCAGCAGTATTACCATGCACTACTTTCTGATTTTCATTTTCACAAATAAAAAAAGCATTATTATTATTATTATTATGCGTGACTCAGTTTTGACTGCTACACCTTTAGCATCTCGCGCACATGCAATATTCCTTTTCAACAGCATTGAACCATATCTCACTGTGAATGATAGAGGTGGAATCTTTTCAGATGATAATGAAATTATTAACGCTTTACGTTATGAAGACTAGATTCAGTATGCAACACGCAGAAAGCGCCGTTAAAGCTTTGTCCGACCTGGTTGGTCTTGCTTTCTGAAACTATTGAAAAAGCACAATGTTCCAAAATTTGCTTTGAATAGTGAAACATTAAAGGAACTTGATTCTATTTCAGCAGTGGATGCTACTTCATCTACTTTACCGGTTAAGAATAAAATTAAAATGCCAAGGAATTGGTTTCAGAGATCATCTTCTAAATCCCCGCCCACACCCATCAAGCACAAGGGGAAGAGAACGACGTAGAAGAACTCATTTTGTGTTAAGAGTGCTTATGAGGCTGCACTAGTTGAACGTTTTAATCGCACATTAATAAATTGCTTGTGGCGACATTTCACTGCCAACTTAACACAAAATTGGACAAAGGTTCTACAAGATGCGCTACATGCCTACAATCACCCTGTTCATCATCGTTCTATTGGACTCAGACCAGCGGATGTGAATGGTGAGAACGTAGATACAGTGCGTGAGACATTTCAACACAAGCGTAATAATGTAAAAAAGTAATGTGAATATAGGTGATAAAGTTTGCATATCAAAAGTAAAGTATTTTTGCCAAAGGTTATCTCCCGAATTGGACAGAAGAAATTTTCACAGTTTCAAGAAATTGATGGTAGCTTTTATCGTGATGAGATTGAGTTGGTCACTCAAAGTGAAACACATTTAGTAGAGAAAATCATTCAACGTAAAAAATGACAAGGTGAAGAATTGTGTCTTGTTAAATGGGTCGGTTATCCTTCAAGTATGAACTCTTGGATGCGTCGTGCAGACATCCTTCATCTACGCGATCGTCAGTGATTTATGCAAAGATATAACTTGTAATTCCAAGGTCTAAGTTATGAATCCAACTGCATCGTTTTATTCACGTCTCTCCTATCTAAGTGGCGCGGATGCAATTTGCAGCGGCACCCGCCGTCAACGTGGTGGTAGCATATTTGGTGCGCTGAAATCTGTTGTAGCACCTCTTTTATCTACTGTCGAAAGATCTTTGAAACGAACTTTTCAATAATGTTGTTGGCTTTGCTGTTGATGGTGTTAATGATATTACCAGTGGTAAAAATGTAAAGAGTAGTTTACTAAATCGTGGTAAGGAACGCGGCTTAAGAACATTACAGCAAACCTTTAATGCTACTCAACAAAGAAAGCACCTGAACGAATGAATGTTAGAAAAGAAAACAGCCCGGACGTGGTAAGAAGCGAATTTCAAAACTAAGAAAAGGCATTCACGCAAACGTCGCGCGCGCTCTAATCCTTCATCAAGTGCTAAACGACGACGCTGTCATAACTTCTAGTCATGGAGTGTAAAACTTCAGGCTTTTGTTTGTTTGATCATCAAGCAATACAGACCAGATATTCGTAGTTCAAGTATTTTAGATTGTCATCCTCGTACAGCTGAGAATACTGGTCCTATTGAACTTGTTATTCCTGGCGCTAGCGATGACTACATTGATTTGAATTATGCGATAGTTGATGTGAGGTTTAGAATTCAACAAGAAGATGGAACTAAAATTGAAGATGCACATAAAGTTGGTCTAAACAATTTACCGCTGGCTACATTTCGCGATGTTTCTCTAACTAGTGGAGAGCAAGAGGTGGAAGGTGGTCAAAGCGATTATCCCTATAAAGCATATTTAAATGCTCTATCACAGTTTCATCCAGCAGCTCAAAACAGTCATACGGAAGCAATGAGATGGTATAGAGATCAAGCAGCACTATTTGATAGTGAGACACTGGTTTTGTAAAGCGATCTGCTTTGATTAAAGATAGTAAAGTATGTTAGATATATGGTCCACTTAATTTAGACTTCTTCAGACAGTCAAAATTTTCACTTTGTAATACCAGTATGCGACTCAAACTTACATTGAATAAGCCTGACTTTCTGTTGAATGCATTTGCCTCAGTTGTGAAATTTAAAATTCATGTGGAAGATATTACAGTATACATTCGTCGAGTGGCGGCTAATCCAAGTTTAATAAGACGGCATGCTGAGGTTCTTAACCGCAACAATGCCATTTCTCCCATTCAACATACAAAGCCTCTCACATTTACTATTCGTAAAGATCAAAAGAGTTTTATGAAAGATGGTCTCCTTCCATCGGAAGCGCCAAAACTCCTCATGGTAGCAATGGTTGAAAATGATGCATTCAATGGTGATGTCAAGCAGAATCCTTTCGACTTCAAAAATAGCAATGTAAGTTAAATTACTTTACGTGTAAATGGTGTTAGTCATCCTGGTTCACCCTAAAAACCAGATTTTACTTCTTATCAATTTCTCCGTAGTTATGTTGATTATATGAATGTCTTTGGCTTTTACAACACGGACGACACCAACGGACTCGTAATGAAAGAGTTTAAGAATGGATATACTATTTATGCGTTTGATTTGACTGCCGACAGCGATATCAGTGCACCTAATCGTCAAGCCAACGTTCCTCATAATACTCGCTTGGATCTGGAGTTCAACACAACGCTAACTGAGACGATCAATGTATAAATGTATGCAGTCTTCGATTCAAGTATTGAAATAACGAAGCATCGTGACGACATTCTTCACTATAATCGCCAATGAGCTGGTTGAATGCTGACGATATTAAGACTAAAGTGCCGCGTAATGTAGATGAGGCTACGTTGAAAGCTTTTGATAATGTCTATTCGCTAGATACCCTACCAACTACAGTAGAACAGTATCCCATCTTTATTGTATTGAACAGTCATTCACAGAATTTAGAAGGTGAGCATTGGAAAGCTATCTTTATTGGAAAAGACAGACGTGGTGAACTATTTGACTCTCTTGCTCAACCTCCGAATATACCAACACAGAAGTGGTTGAGAAAACATACGCGTTAATATCAACGAAATGAGCGCATACTACAACATCCACTTCATCTTAAAACGTTTACATGTATCTCGATTTGTATCTGTTATTCAAAACTTTTCATGTAATCCATCCTCTAATGAAAAAATGATTTGTAAGTTCTATCATGATTTGGAATAAAAACATCATGTTAGAATTAAATTTTTTTTTATTTTACAATCCGTTGGTTATGTACAGGGTGAGTTTTAGTAACGCAATGTTTTAGTCAATCAGAAAATCAACATAATTCAAGATACATGCAATTTTTTGTAGTCGGCATGTAGTGTGCACGTTGGGATTTATGTGTGAGTGGTTGAAATTGTTCGTATGCTTCGATAAATTATTTATATTTCCTTTGCATTAAGCACTAAAATTTACGCTTATATTTTCCTAGTTTTCGCATGTTGACATTAAAGGAGTTCAAATTGATTCCCATATTTCAACCATTTAACATTTCATTCATTATCCTAATAGACAAAATTAAATATCGGGGTTATCTAAATGAAAGACACAAATTTCAATAAATGCCTACAACTGTCAAAATGACCGCCATTATTCTTTTGAAAACAAAGCAAGCGATCAATGAGGGAGTCATGAACCGATTGCAGAAGAATTTGATTAACCGCAGAATTGATCGTTTCTTTCAGATGACTGACATCTCTAATTGTGTCTCGATATACAGAATCTTTAATGGCACCCCACTAGAAGAAATGACATGGGTTGATAACTGGTGAACATGGTGGCTATTTCATCTTCAGTTTTGGAACAACATGATTCAAAATCATATTGCAGTAATTTGTTTGGCTTACATTTTCTTCGAAGAAGAAGATTGGCAGAAGGAATCTAGTTGTAAAACCTGCCCAACCTGTTACTTTTGGTGAATTCAACGGCAACTGAATTGGATTGGTGGGCGGTGACGATCCCCAAACAATGCTGCTGAGTATATTTACATGACCATATAAATAAAATACGCATTCATCGGTCCAGAGAACATTTCGTGAAAATTCTTCATCCTCATCAACGTTCAGAACAAGCCAATCATCAAATTCCTTTCAAGCAACCTTTTCACGTGCATGCAATTTATGTACAGTTCGTAATTTGTATGCTGTCGTTTTTTCAGAGATGCTCAAAAATCGTTTTTTCGGTCTCAAGACTAAACGAAGAAAGGTATAAGCAAGCCGTTTCTTACAATGAATTTGCCTCACTCTTGGCTTTCAAACGAGCTATTGCACGATTCTCTACGATCCCTACAACCCAATATTTAAGTCACTGTCCTGAGGCGGGGGAGGAAACAATGTCCCTAGACCTAAAATTGTCCAAAAAGACCAAGTCCGCGCTCTATTTTCACGTAAGAGGCCTCCTTTCGCCGCTACGGACGAAAACCATCCAGGACGACCGACCACGACCAACCCGGACGGGTCTGATCCAGACTACCACTCACTCACGCTCACGAGGGGGGCGCGCTGTGCGCAAATGGGAGGATTCCTTGCTACATGCGAGAGTGCTCGACATACGGCGAATTTCATCATTCGATTAAACAGCTTCGTCGACATCCGAGGAGACATCAGCAGTACTTTTGCATGTCAAAAACAATTTGATCATATAATAGGAGTGATTGAAGGCGAGGAACAAAGCTTCAGACGAACTGGAGAGAACCAATCTCGGCGTTGGAGTGGCTTGCAATAACTTCAAGGTGAGTATTGACAGATTTCCAGATCAGAATCTAAATCACAAAAAAATATTAATTATTTTCATTCCTAAATGGATTACATTCCTTTTCATCAGGCTAAAGGTGTAGGTGCAACTAGTTATCCGTAGTTGCATTACATTTAATATAACGGCCTGAGATCGCGCTTATTTATGAAAGTTTTAATGGCTTCGTTTTGGTTTGCCGAATATTCGACCAAAATATGGGTTTCGGTAAATCATTAAAATTGCTGTTTCGGCTTGAAGGTCGGTTTTGGCTACACTGTGGGATTAGCCTATTGTAGCCAAGGCCCTCAAAGACAATATTGGTATAGATGTCATAAAGCATTTTTCTGTAACTTTCGTTGAGTTCTCCGGGTTTACATGTACATGTTGCGCTAGTGCCTGTATGATACGTTAGAATTGAGCAATTTGATTGAATTACAGTACATGTATGCAATTTACAAATAATTCGCATTTCCGATATATATATAGCCTATGCCCTATGGTAGGTGGTATCAGAAGCGGTCGATCGTATAGTTTTATTTCGTTTTTTCATATACGCGGTCTGACTTTAAGTTCTCTTTGAAATAGAAATGGATAGCTTGAATTATTAGGCAATTGGGCCTATACACTACTTGTGCAATTGGCATCTTGGTCCATGCTATTATTTGATCTCATGCACTCTCTGATAATTGCTGAATAGGCGTCTATCTAAGGATCAATTTATGATTTGCAGTTTGTGATTATCGGTAGAACTAAAAAAGAGAGGTACTTCTATTCTTCCACCCCCACATTTTTCAAGCTTTCCAAGATCATCAAATTTCTCCAAAGCTAGTCACATTGGGTTTAGAATAGACTTGATTTGTCACTGAGTGACACTACAGCACGACTGAGAAGTCTTACTTGAACCCTGAGATGAAGGATTGGTCCCTTGGATACTCAGTAAGAATACAAGGTACAGCTGTGATCATCAACTTCGTGTGATTGTTGTCTACAGACAAATGACGAGCAGTTGTCTAATTCTGAGGCTGTAAATGTTCTACAAGTCAGATAAGAGGAGTTTTACACACTCAACGCTATGCCACGTTAGTGAGAACAAGTAGGAGCAAGAGAAGATCGTTGACGATGCAACACTTCCGGGTGTCAACAGGAGAAATGTGGGGGGGGGGAAGAATAGAAGTACCAAAAGAGAGATGCCGTTCGATGAAAATTCATCTATTTAAAAAAGTCAACATCATCATCATAAAGAGTGCGAAAAATAGTTCGGTGTCGAGGAGTCGATGTACGCGGGATAATGTCCTGGGTGGTATAGGACAACGTCTTTGGACAAGGATTGGTCTTAACTGTCGAGTTCGGCTCTTAGTATCACGGTATGAATCCCTAACTTCACCTCCGCCTGTTTCCGTTTGAGAGGGAAGTTTCGTCAAAGATTTTGATTTCATGAAATAATCGATGTCACCATCTTCTCTCTTTACCGGTAGCGCACTCCTTTTCCTAAGATATTCAGTCATGGCTCCTTCAAGCTCATCGCCAACTCGTTGCATCATCCTTTGGGGCCTTCTCCCCCCTCGGCAGAGGGAAGGAGCTGGCTGTGTTGAGATGCCACTACAAGCAGAGGTGTGGACGTTCCCCCCCGGTGGAGAGACACGAGGCTTTTGACCGGGAGGTTGTGGAAAAATAGGGATTTGGCCAGAAGGTTGAAGGACGCAAGGAGTTTGTTGTAGTGTGGGAAGGGGTATGGAATGGTCGTGTTTGTCTACAGTGAGCTCTGTTCTTTGACTGTGAGATGTGATGGGATAATAGGAGTTGTGAAGGGGTATCTGATGCTTCGGAGGGAGAATGGCTCTGTAGCGAAAACTCTGTAGAGGAAAACGGAGTGGAAATTCGGATTCTTCGTCAAATTTTACATCGGTATGGGTCTTTTCAGCGAAATCGGTGGCATCGAAAAAAAACGATGCCCTCCCCCTCGAAATCAAGTTTGACTGAAATAGTTTGTAGATGTGTTTGGTAAAGGTTTTAGGTTGAAATTCTGACATGAGAATTTTTTCGCCATGCAAGTGACCTTAGGATTTTTTCATCGTCATTTTTCCAACTATGGTGATGGTTAGCTCAGGATTGGAATTGAATCAAGGTCCCGGGTAAGTTCTATGTGAAGGACCGTTCTTTGTTGTCAAAGAATCTTAAGTTTCAGCCGGAGTGTTTTGGTTGGGAAATGAGAAGGGTGTCATTCAGGCTGTCTCGAATGCGGTAGAAGGAAAGATGGTCGACAAAATTGAGTTTGATAATGAATTTTGTTCATCGCGTTTTCAATCGGCAATTATCAGGGACTACATCATCTCACTTCATAATGAACAGGAAGACTAAGAATTTGGTATCGCTAAAGGTTATCTCGTTTTCCAACAGCTCATGGACAGTTTGATAAATAAGTTTGTGAAAGAACTTTTTGTAGCAGAGTTCACGAAAATTATAATTACAATTAGCATAAAAGTTCACGAACTGCAAGGTATTGACCGCAAGGACTACAAAGTTCACCAAGTACTGTCAAGTTGAACAAGGACTGTAAATAGAAATAGAAATGTATTTTCACCAGTACAATCACTGTACAAGACTCATGTATAAAAAGTGTAAACATATGTGCATAATATATGCAAGAGAGGTGCATTAGATATATTGTACGAACGACTGTAGAAGTGAGCGGGACTAGAGCACTGTAGGCAGTAGAAGCCCAGTCCCGCTGAGAGAAGTCCAAATGTCAATCCACATTTCACACAAGCGTCGAAGAATATATCGCAATATTAGTAGGGTACGTATAAAAGGGAGTCATACATGTATGAACCTTGAAATGCAGGGTCTAAACTGATTTATTCATTTATAGAGTACATGAGGATCGGTTTAGAACAGGAAAAATGCAGTATATCGCATAATGCAAAGTAATGCTAATGCGCTCTGAGGGCTATGGTAGTATCAACAACACATGCATAGAAATAAGAAACTATCGATGTATGGCAATATCATAGTCTTCCTTTTTCACCAATACTGAGAGAAGAGATGTGAGAACAGAGAAGAAGCAAGAAGAACTTTTGTGATATTGCAATGATTTCGATTGGGAAAAGTAGGAGAGAACAAAATAGAAAGTTAGATCCTTTCAGAACTAGGATCGAGAGTTGATTTGAAAACGATCGCCGGCAGCTCCGGAAATATCTATAATTGGACGGTCCAGTACAATGCGCCTTCCGGAATTAACTATCCCGTTGATGATACTATAGAAATATTGTCAGTCAAAAATTCTTTGATATATTTGCCAATGTATAAATACATTTATCGTATGATCAGGTGAAGAAAACGAACATGTTCTTGTACTTCTAGAATAACTCGTGTGATGAGCAATTGTCATATTCATCATTTTTGATATTTACTTGGACTACCATAGATTAAAAGAAATTGTAGATGATTCATACATATTATATCCAACATGATTACGAAGTTTAATACTAATACTCCTATTATTATTATTATAGGACATAGATCAATTTATACTTGTACATAACATAATCGGAACTATGCTCTGAACTCTTCTTAAAAGAATTTAAGAAAATATCCTACTTGCGAACGATCAGCATGAAATGGTTTCAAAAGATTCTGATCGCGTTATATACTATTTTCATAGCGATATCGAACAGTACCTATCTTTAATAATAGAAAACTTATCATTCCGCAACTAATTTTAAGAACAACTTTATTACTGAAAACTTTATTCAATAACAAACAATCACCAAAAACAGTACAATATCATGAAGAAATTATAGCAAATGTTCGAAAGTATCACCGTTGAGGTCTCTAACAAGTTCGCACCGGTAGAACAAGTCCTGGACTACACTGGAGATCTCATCTTGTTGCACGTCTTCAGCAGCTTCCACGATCCACTCTTTGAGGGTTTCGAGATTTCTGTGGTCTTCCCCGGCTGTAGACTTGAGTTTTCAACATGCCCCAAAAGTAGTAGTCAAGCGGAGTGAGATCAGGAGACCTCGGCGGCCACAAGTTCGGAAAGTCCCGTCCGATGACATTGTCACCAAAAGTTTTCTTCAGGACTTTGCATAAATTCTTCCGAAGTGCGGCGGTGCACCATCATGTTGAAATGTGACATGGTGTAACTGGCGAAGCCGTCGCAATAGCGGGATCATGTGCGATTCGAGCATGATTCACTAGTGGCTGTCGCAGAGAAGAAGAAAGGCTTCAACTTGAACTCGATCGTAAAGGCCATCCACACGTCACATATGACGAGTGAAGAAGATGCCGGTGTGCCGGAGGTCTTTCAGTTTCCCCATATGATAGCATTGTGCTTGCTCACGGACCCGTCCAGCGAGAAGTTAGCCTCGTCACTCCACAAAATCTTCTCAATATGATCATTGTTAATGATGAAGTCCGAAAACTGAAGTCGTTTACCTTTATCATCCTCCGTAATTGCTTGTGTTGACCGCAACTTGTAGGGGTAAAGTCTGAAGTGATGCTTCAATATCCTATTGACACTGGCGAGAGGAATGTCTGTGGCTCTTGAGATGGAGCTTGCGGAGGCCAATCCCAATGGATGGTTTTCTTTTTGTTCATTCAGTTTATCCATCACTATGGCACTTCGATCAAGAAGAAGGGAGGGCCTTCTGGTTCGTGGCTTGTCAGAAACCGATCCAGTGGATTAGAATCGCTGAATCAACTTCACGATCGCTGAGGCTGTGAACGGATCTTTGTGTAGTCCATGGATAGTCTTGTACGCCCGCAGTGTGGAAGTTGTACTTCTTATATTTTCATAGTAAAGTTGTACGAGTCAGATGCGTGTTTCTGTGTCCATAATGAATCAGATACTGAAGGCAATAAGCTTCTAACTGTAGAGAGCAAGGAGTGAACACTACTCAGTGCAATCAAAGAAGTCGTGCTTCTTGACGGAACAACAACGATTGTTTTACAAGCAGACTTCACTGGTGGTATTCAGTAAGATCAAACTGAGTGATATTCAACTAGTTTTCAGTAATAAAGTTGTTTTTCTTAAAATTAGTTACGGAATGATAAGTTTACTACTAAAGATAGGTACTGTTTGATATCGCTATGAAAATAGTATATAACGCGATCAGAATTACATTTCGCCTGTAGAAAACTAAATTCCCTTCATGTGAGCTCTGATAAATCGCATTCTCCGGTTTCTAAAAGCTATGACAAAAAGGCACGCAGCCTTTAAAGTATTTCCAGACTTTTGAGAAGCACTGTATATAGTATATATATATATATCCAAAGCTAGTTGATGAATACCTGATGATGATCTGTGTGTCAGTCATATTTGTCATGCTTTGACCAAATCAATTTTAATCCCTTTATTAATTTTGCTTTTCATTTCAGATTTGCGACCGCTGGCGATTCATATACGCCAACAGGATTCAGTTACCTTATGGGAGTACGAGTGAAATTGTTCGCAAGGTTTGCACACCGATTTAGATTCATCTACAACCTGTCTATCTTCCAAAGCCATCGAAAGAACAATGGAAGTCAATCAGTGAAGGGTTCCAACGACATTGGAACTTTCCTGACTACTTTGAAGCACTTGATGGGAAGCATATTAATTCAAGCCCCTCCAAATCCAGGCTCCAATTTTGTTAACTACAAGAGATCACTTTTTATTGCACTGTTGGCTTTGGTTGATCATGGTTACCGATTTACTTGTGTTGATATCGGTTCATGCGGATCCAATAGTGATGCGCGAATTTTTCGTGGTAGTAAATTACACTGTATACTGAAGAATGATGAATTGTATATCCCGATGACAGGTCTTTACCAAATGTAAAGAATGAAAAATACATGCCACATGTCATTGTGGGAGATGGTGCATCTCTGGCGAGTATTTCATTGAAGCATTTCACTTTCAATGACGAATGTTGAATTGGTCGTCAAAGCAACAGTTGTTCTTCACAATTTTTTCGGAATATCAAAGCAATTCATTAAGCGCTACTGCATCTTCTCACGATAATGATGACGCGACGATATTCAAGGTCTTCTACGACCACTCGCGCAGATAGTAGGTATTCGACTCACAGCGGTCGCTCTCCGTACTCGAGAAGCATTCAAAAACTATTTTATCTCAAGTGAAATGTCAAAATCGCCTTTTTTTGGGAACTGGTATATAACGAAATCCAACCGATATTTCATTGTGTAGTGCTCTGCAGGTCTATGTTGCATTGTTTGGAGGCTCTGATGTTCTTTTCGATAAGTATATATTTTTGAAGATATAAAATTGCACGGGTTATTATTCATAGTAAAATAAAGGTATTAGTTAGAACCAAGTAAATGTTGATCATTTATTATATGTAGTTCATAATAGAAACAAGTGAAGCTATTAATTTTATTTCATTTGAAGGTTACAATTCATCTTGATAAAGTTGGATCTGATAAGATAAGAAATTAGGTTGAATCAAGCATAATCAAATAGAGAATTTCCTCACCTGATAATCCTATTTCTTCGCTGTTTTGTATGTTTTCCTCCATATCATATTTTTCTTTTCAGAGTCACTGTAATCGGCTCTTCCTTTGCCATATAAAATTATATTTTCTTGAACAACATGGATGATATATTCTACCGTAGCATCCGTATCCGCTCAGATCAGTTTCTGCACTGATTTGTTTCATCCATGGATTTCTAAAGTGTCATTATGTTTAGAAGTCCATGGTTTCATCGCATTTCAAAGACGTTATTCAAAATACCTAAGGATCGGTCTTCTAAGGTCATCAAAAAGTCTCAACGCTGAAAAGATTTGGCGAGCTGCGAATACAATTGTCTCATCGGAGGGGGGGTGTGACACCATTTGACTTGGATCGTCGTCAAGAACAAAGTAATCGCACAATTGAAGAGCCAATCACATACCAATATTCTGTTAACTTTGAAAGTAATTGTGACACTCTGACAATAGATAATTAAAATTTATGAAACTAAGAAATCTTGACGCTCATCAGCTGCATTATATAACTGCGATATATTTCCATTGTAGATCACATGAATCGGTTCGGTGGATCGAGCACAATCGCAAATACTGACTACGGTAATAAGTGTTTGTTAAATGCTGATTAATGTCATTATTCTTGCAATTTTTGATGGAGCATTTTGTTGAATGTGTGTCGGGTTAAACAGTGGCAAGTTGAAAGCTAATTTGAGAATTGTGACTTTTCTGAGAGTTAAATGGTGTATCTTACTTGACCTTGTTGCCGTTTTTATTCATGTGACATTTGCTGGATTACTGGAAAGAAAAATCGGGATTTTATATTTATCTTGCTTTTTCTATCATATGGGTAATCATAATTACTGTAACAAAATTATGGTATTAAGATGATGACAAAGTGAATAACAAGTCTCATACATCTATGTTGTGACTCTGAAATACAACTTCTTATGAGAAAGTTAGCGTGAATCGTACAAGTATTCGTACATTTGATGCATGAAAATAATATGTATAACATTCGCATAGATTTCTTCGTGAAACTAAACGAAAAATTTCTCTATAGCAAAGATATTACTGCTTTAGAAACATTAGCAGATTTTCTATATTTACCGTAGATTATACTTAGAATGCGCCCTTAATATGCAAGAGATGTCCTAGGAATAGTTGGATATATAATCAAGAAACATGCTCAACAAATGACCATTTGACCTTCGACTGAAAGAAGGCGCTGGACGCCAAATGCCCGTCATGCTGTGCGGAGTGTAAATTTATAACTTTTTACCAAATTGAACGGGCCTTAAGTTTTTTACTAGAGAACTTGGTGTTTGTGTAGAACTGACTGAATGTACGAGTGTATTCAACTGCTTGTCAGTCAGTTATACTTTCGCTCAGAAATTTCATATCTTATCGTAAAATTCATTTTTTAGGAGCCTCAGAAGCTGAAGCTGTGGACAATTACTCGGTTTGTGGTCAGCAGTCATCATCCCATGAAAGTCAGGATCAATGTAATGACCCCGGTAAGCAAATTTATTATCTAGTGGAATAAACTCACAAGTGGTGCATTTAATCGATAGAAATTGAATTAAACATGAATAAATGTGCTGCAATTAATTGTACCTCAATCAAAATGTCTAAGGTATAGTCAGCGTGATGCTGATTCATGTCATTAATCTTGCAATTTTTGATGGAACATTTTGTTGAATGTGTGTCGAGATCGAGACAGTGGAAAGTTGAAAGCTAATTTGAGAATTGTGAGTAGTAGGGATCACTCCCATTTGCGCACAGCGCCCCACCCTCGAGAGCGTCACTCGGGTGAGGGTTGTCGGTCGTGGTGTGTCTGAGTCGACCGTCCGGGAGTGTCTTGGTCGACCGTCCATGTTCTTGGTGTGTATGTTCTGCAGGAGTGTTTGGAGGTGAAAGCTGCCATTAGATTTGGCTTCCTCATGAAATTCTCGTCGACATGTTGAGTTTCATCGGTGTAGGTGCAAGCTTTCTGTCATTTAGGTTGTTTTAAGAGGGTTTTTGAGTGAGAAAATGCCTGTAGCGGCTAAATGAAGCCTCGGACGGTAAAATGGACGGCGGATTTGAGCTTTTTGGCCAATTTGAGGTTTACAGTTGTTTCCAAAGTCGTAGGGCAAAGAATGAAGAACTTCGACCCCCCTCTGGACAGTGACTTCAAACTTGGGTTCTGTAGATCGTAGAAAGTCGTGCAACAGCTCGTTTGAAAGCAAAGAATGAGACAAACTCATTGGAAACCACTGTTTGACCATCCCTCCCTTCGTCTAGACTTGAGAGTGACTTCAAGATTTTTGGTCATGTTGGAAAAGTGACGAAGGTTGAATTTTGTGGTTTTTGGGCTCTAGCGAGCGAACAAAGCATCAGACGAGAAGATTGAGAATCGGCTTGATGCTATTGGCCACTTAGGATCGTCGTCCAATGGGAATCCAGGATTTCTCAATAAATAATGAGGTTTACAGATTAACAATCATTCTATCTTTGAGTCGCACAAGTGACGGACGGACATTCTGTCAGCTCAAGTATCATATTATTCAACTGAAATGGTAAGTTGGAACTTTCCTCCCTTGAGTGTTAACTTAATAGCATCTCTTTTATTTTCGGGCATCTACTACATCTACTACATTTGTAGGACCAGATGGTGTTCAAGCGTTACAAGGTTCGCTACAATCAGATCGTCTCATGTTGAGGCCATTAGAAGAGACAACAAAGGTACATAATCCTACCCCACTACAGCGTAAATTTAGACAAGTCATACGTTATTACGATGATTGTATAGTATTGGAAACGGGAATGATTCCTTCCACTGAAGTGAAAATATTGAAAAATCAGAATGGGGACTACGTAGTCATTCCTGTGAATCCATACATGCGTCGCCAACTCGATATTATTGAAGAGTTTGCAAGATTAAATATGGACATCCCTACTCCCCATAGCAAGGAATGGAAGGCGAGAGATGATAATGATACTCCATATAGAAAAATATCGGATGGTACAAAGCTTTCTTTACCACTATCGCATTGGTGCTCATACTGTAAAAAAGATGGAGATCAAGTAGCACCCATCAGATGTGAAGACCTCGCAGAAGGCACTTGGAATATTGGTTTTACTATCAGTGTAATATATTATGGCTATCACCAGAATAACAAATTAGCCTCTATATCAATGCATACTCAAATCATCGTATATATACCAAAGCAACCAGACGTTCATGATATTATTGATCAAATCCTCAACG
Source organism: Prostheceraeus crozeri (assembly GCA_907163375.1). NCBI lineage: Eukaryota > Metazoa > Platyhelminthes > Polycladida > Euryleptidae > Prostheceraeus > Prostheceraeus crozeri. The sequence continues at coordinate 5,914 of CAJQUW010002174.1, read as the reverse complement.
AGAGCGGTACGAAGCACAAGTCAGAGAAGCATGCTGCCGGTAAACGGAAGCCAAGGAAGGAGAATCACTAGCCCTTACCTATCTCTACCTTATGACAATTCGCTCATGTGCTTTGAGTGTCGTATACGTGGACTTATCCGATACATTTTACTTCTTCGCTGCCATCATGTTATTTGTGTATTTTGTCGTGAACAGCATCGATGTACTTCAACATTTTGTAATATGTTATAGACTTATAGGACTCTTCATCAGATGAGTAAAAATATGTAATTTCCTTTTTAGTCGTCTATCATCATTTTCAAATCTAAACGAAGGAAGATATGGACAAACCGTTTCTTCCAGTGAATTTGTATCACTCATACCTTACCAACGAGCTATTGCAAGACTTCCTACGATCTCTACAGCCGAAGATGGGGGGAGGGGACGTCAGCGAAATGTTTTCTCGCCGATCGACTTGAGACTCACCATATAGATGCAGAATTTCACGCTAAATCCGAATCTGCCCTCAGATTTGCCATTGGAGTTGTCGTTCAGCCGCTAGAGCCTAAAAACGAAATTTCAATTTTGCGAAAAAATCCTAAGTTCGCCGTTAACTCTGTCTTTTTTCGCCAATTTTCAGATTCTTATATGGCGTTTCAAATCTAAACGAAGGAAGATATGGACAAACCGTTTCTTCCAGTGAATTTGTATCACTCATACCTTACCAACGAGCTATTGCAAGACTTCCTACGATCTCTACAGCCGAAGATGGGGGGAGGGGACGTCAGCGAAATGTTTTCTCGCCGATCGACTTGAAACTCACGATATAGATGCAGAATTTCACGCTGAATCCGAATCTGCCCTCAGATTTGCCATTAGAGTTGTCGTTCAGACCCTAACAGGACGGCCGACCACGAGAAACCCGGACGGCCGACCCAGACTGCCACTTCAGCCACACCCCTGCATCGCCAAAATAGCAGGCCAGCGCTGTGCGCAAATGGGAGAAATATCAGGGGAGTGGTTATTAAGGTTTCCAATCCCGGGATCGATGAGGATTTACGGGATTCTGAATCCCGGGATTCGCCACCATCTCATAAGGAGACCGTACTTTTGTAAATTTTTATTGTATTCCTATTGGGCTTGGAGTTATTTTTGTTTGGATATGTGAATGCCAAATGCATTAATTTCTCATTTTCATTGATATTGCAAAAAAAGCTATACGAGTATAGGCAATCTACAGTATAGGGTATTCAGTCAACTGGTCTGGAGATTAAGAAAGTGGTCAAGCCATATATGAATAAGCGTGGTTTACTATAACATGTACAGGTATTATACAACATCATGCTTTTACAAGACGTAACAAAAGTCATTTGGACGGATGGACATGAAAATGAGAAAACCACATATTAGCTTCATCAATGTTATGATTGTTATGATGTCATGATCCAATAGGCCTACAAGTACATACTTTAGTATACCCCGCACATAAAAACTGAAACATAAACTCATTGCCAAGTCATTGAAGTTCAGGCGCGTGTCTATCTCACAATAAAGTTCTAAGTTGATTAAACAGTTCAAACATTTCAAAACTTCTCTGAGAGCCCTCCATGACTCAGCCTGCACAAGCCTATAGGTACACCCGGTATATGACTCTGTGCTTTAAAACAAATTCATTGAGCTTGTCAATCCCGGGATCGCAAAAGAAATCGGGATCAATCCCGGGATCCCGGGATCAGGAAAAGTCGGGATTTTGAAAACCCTAGTGGTTATCCCTCCAGTCACCAGCTCCAGCGTGTCTGTCATTACATCTATCTGAGAACAGCACCACGACTATACTATGAGCGTGTCGTGCAGTGGAAACCTACACAAGAACTGCACAATTCCACATCTGGAGTTGGGAATTGTGAAGGCACACATCCTCCTTTGCGTACTCGTCGCGAAGACCAGTTAATCGTGTCCGCGACGAATTCTAACTGAGAAAAATGTTCGCTGCTGCACCACCGTGTCCGCTAGGCGGACATTAACACTGCTCTCCATCTGTGGCGCGAACTTTGGCGAAACGCCTATTTTTCGCGAAGATTTAAGGGCTAAAATATAGAGTTTTCAAATTCTGAAAACTAAGTTTGCATTGTTTTAGTCGGTATATTCTTGCGATATTCAGTGGACATTTATTTGTCTAGAAACCATGGAAAGTGTAGGGGAAATTCTGGGACTGATTGTGTCATACATACAGTTGCTGTAGCATCAAATTGATGCCGGCCCCCAACCGGTCTCCGAACCCACTTCTGATCTCGAAAGCCTTTGAATGATTATTTCATCTGAGAGTATCACTTCGGTCCGATTGCGAAACGACCACTTCCGATATTTTCGACAGAACTACCGACGTTGGCGAATATTCCGCTCAGACAACAGCGGTTTCTTCGCCGGCCTCTCAATCTACGAATGATGATATCTTCACATGTCAAAGTTGAGCTCACTTCGTATTTGAGATGCTGACCAAACAGGAATTGCCTTCGCTAGACGATGAATGAGATTTCTGGATGTCTTGCATTTTCTTCCGGATCTTGGTGAAGATTTTAACGTTTCATACCTTTTATACATCGCGAATCTTTCGCACAACAGTTATTGAAATGTCAAGTAGAAGGGATATTTTATGCTGAGAATAAATGACCTTGCCATTGCACAGTACAGGTTTTCCCGAGCTAGTTCAATCATAATGCATACAAGTTCAAGATACATCAAGCAATTTCAAAGATAGTGGAACCTATTTCAATTATACGTCACTTAAGCTTCAATTTTAATGAAAGCAGGTTCGTGTTAAAGTATTCAAGTTCAAGATAGTGCAACCAATTTCAAAAATAGGGTATGCAGACTCATGTGCAGAAATAATATTTATGATTTATGAATGGAAACCCCTTTCATTTCCAATTTCAAAGGGTGAGGTGTTTAGATTTATGTATAGAAATACAAGATATCAATGAAAACCCATCAAATTCGTATTCAGAACTTCAGAGTCAGAAAAGGAGCACTATTTTCATAATCAAACAACAATGTCGCGACAATTTAGGCACCTGTCAGTAGTAAGTAAAACTCCACTTCTGGACCGCGCAAGATGGCCGCCATCGCTGACGTCCCCCCCCCTTTGGCACGGCAGAGTGTCGTGGTCGGCCGCCGTGGTGCTTCGTGTCTGAGTCCCCCCCCTCTGGAACGACAGAGGTTGTGGTCTGTCGTGGTGTGCCGGCTAGGTGGGTTCACGTTCACAACATGTTCGCTGAACGTCCCCCCCCCCTCTGCACGACAGATTGAGTGTGAGACTCGGTGGGTGAGTTGGTTCCTTTAGTCCGACCGCCTGGTTGACGTGGGCGACCGTCTAGGTTGACGTGGGCGACCGCCAGGATTAGTCTTGAGGCTATAGTGTGTGATGTTTTTCGTGCAATCTGCTGAATGTTGGGTTGTAAAATGGGTTGTTTCGAGTGGAAGGAGTGGTCGGATGAGAAAACGGAGGTCGGATTCGTATTCAGCGTGAAATTCTGCATCGGTTTCGACAATGACGGGTGAGACACGGTTGGATACTGACGGTATATGCAGTTCCATTACTTTCAAAGTCAATCGGGTGAGTGAAAAAAATTTTCAACATTTTTCGAAAAAACGACAGAGTTAGAATTTGGGAAGTTTTGGTGTGTAGCGCCAAAACGAACCATCGGATGAGAAAACGGAGGCCAGATTCGGATTCAGCGTGAAATTCTGCATCGGTATGGTGAGTTTCAAGTCAATCGGAGAGAAAAAATTTTCGGCTGACGTCCCCCCCCCCTGGACAGCTTGCGTCCAGTGGACGGATTTTGTCGTGCGATAGCTCGTTTGAAAGCTAAGAGTGAGACAAATTCAGTGAAAGAATCGGCTTGTTCCTATCTGTCTTCGTTCAAAAGTTAGAGCGGTTACAAGATTTTAGGTCGGAGCTCGCTTACCTGAAAAAATCCTAAGTGTCAGAGTGACTTTGTATGGGTAAAATTTTGAAAATTTTCCAAAGTGTGGAATTTCGACCTGGGACCGTCACCAAAACATTTTTCATCAAATTTCACTGGCCCCCCCCCGACAGCAATCTTCTAACTTTGGTTCTAGTGGACGGATTTTGTCTTACAGCTACTCGTTTGAAAGAGGAGAAAAAACTGCTCGACAACATTTTTTGTTGCGAGTCAATCGGACCAGCCGTTCAAAAGTTAGAGCGGTTACAAGATTTTAGGTCGGAGCTCGCTTACCTGAAAAAATCCTAAGTGTCAGAGTGACTTTGTATGGGTAAAATTTTGAAAATTTTCCAAAGTGTGGAATTTCGACCTGGGACCGTCACCAAAACATTTTTCATCAAATTTCACTTACCCCCCCCCCCGACAGCAATCTTCTAACTTTGGTTCTAGTGGACGGATTTGGTCGTGCGATAGCTCGTTTGAAAGCTAAGAGTGAGACAAATTCAGTGAAAGAATCGGCTTGTTCCTATCTGTCTTCGTTCAAAAGTTAGAGCGGTTACAAGATTTTAGGTCGGAGCTCGCTCACCTGAAAAAATCCTAAGTGTCAGAGTGACTTTGTATGGGTTAAATTTTGAAAATTTTCCAAAGTGTGGAATTTCGACCTGGGACCGTCACCAAAACATTTTTCATCAAATTTCACTGACCTCCCCCCCCCCGACAGCAATCTTCTAACTTTGGTTCCAGTGGACGGATTTTGTCGTGCAATAGCTCGTTTGAAAGCTAAGAGTGAGACAAATTCAGTGAAAGAATCGGCTTGTTCCTATCTGTCTTCGTTTAGATGTGAGACGCCATTTAAGATTTTAGGTCGGAGCTCGCTCACCTGAAAAAATCCTAAGTGTCAGAGTGACTTTGTATGGGTAAAATTTTGAAAATTTTCCAAAGTGTGGAATTTCGACCTGGGACCGTCACCAAAACATTTTTCATCAAATATCTCTGAATGAGGGGGAGGGGGGGAGGGGGGTGGTCAGATGAAATTGATGAAAAATGTTTTGGTAAAGGTCCCAGGTCGAAATTCGGAAGTTTTAAATTTTTCAAAATTTTCACCACACTGGAGCTCTCACACTTAGGAATTTTCTTTCACTTGTGTGCATGTTACATGGACATGTGACTGACGGACCAATTCCCGTGTTGTCATTATATGAGAATGGTTTCAGGTGTCATATTGTAAAGAATATGAGACGATCGTTTGCCAACAATACGCATGTTCCGCTTACGATTAATACTTTCGGAGATAGAGCCATTTTAAGGTTTTCTTCCGAGCATATATAAACCCCGCCAACGTAAGTTCTGATCACTTCCTCGAAAGAACGGAGGTAAGGCGGACGGTCGTCGCTCTGAGCTCCCGATATCGGGTTGTTTCAAAGGACTCTATCTTTGAAGTAGGCAAGCTATTCTTCTTATGCTTCAAAGTTTGTATGATAGAGTTTGATAGTGTCTTTACTACTGATAAAATTTATTTACAAAGTAGTAATGAGTAGTAAAAATGCGGAGTTTTTAAAAAATTCTTAATTTTCACTTTTTTCCAAAGTTTTAAACATATAGACTAAGGTTTTTCAAGTATCCTGAGTTCAAAATATGCTAAATTCAGATTTGAAATTTAACTAAGTCTAAGGCAGCTTTGAGGGGTTAGATCCCAGCTACTGATCACTACCTTTGGACTCATGCGTTTCCCCTGTTACCTACTTCGGGGCAGTGACAATGAATGTTCTTCAGCCTGATAAAGAGCCGGGTATCGGGGAAGATCTCTCACTTCCCTTGTGATCAGTAACACGGCCTTCGGGCTGATTGACGGGATCGAGTGCCACTCACTACACTCTTTAGGAACTATGACTGTACTAACATGATTCCAAACTTATACCAAACTTTCATTAAATCTTACAGCTGAACGATAAATCTAAGCATGGCTAACGACA